>OZ026618.1:11210217-11255217 GCA_964020975.1 Hermodice carunculata
CTTATCAATAGATCAGTTCATAGGACTCGGGTTTATTTGGTTAACTTCAGGAAGTGCACCCTGCTTTGTTTCCATTTTGTGTTTGACAAGATTACACGTGGAAGGATCAGAAGGTAAAACACTGGATGTGCTTGGATTTACTAAAAAAATCAAACTGTCAGCAAACCAAAAATGCACGTTTTACCACTGATGGGACATTTCAGGCAAGCAATTGCCACTGTTTAGCACAATCCATGCTGTAATCACTAGCGTTAGCCGTTGCATTCGTTGTAAACATGAGGGCATGGGCCAGACTCGGCCCCTTGCTGATTGAAAAATCAGGCCAACAATGGGATGCATAATTAATTACGGTCCGGAAAAGTTCGGCACAACTCGGTATGAACAGGTCTATTGAAGTTGGAATGGCATATGTATGGATAATAGCTTTGGAGATATTCAACTTTTCAATTTTTCAATGCCCCTAATTAGCATAATTTAAAATTCTACCACTTTTATTTACTGTCCATTATGTTGGCAGGTGTCACAAATCTACATATGCACATTGAAATTTTGTGTCTATCTGCAATAGTTTGGACGATATGGAGCTCTTAAAATTTTTCATTGCCCCCAATTTGCATACTTTAAACATCATGACTATTTCAAACAATATGCACAAATTCACTGGTAAGTCAGACACCATGGCAAGTTTGGTGGTTCTAGGTATTATAGGACAAATTTGATTAGAAAGAAAGAATTATTGGAAAACGAAAAGGCTGGTTTAGTACCCAGACATAAAAAGAAAGAGAGAGAGAGAGAGAGAGATAAAGAAAGAAAGAAAGAACGAAAGAAAGAAAAAAGAAAGAAAGCAAGCATTCTTGGAAAAACAAAATATTTGCGTTCGCACTCAGACATAAAAAGAATTCTTGGAGCCCAGTCATCATCTCTTCCCAATTTTTATGGCAGAATAATTTATCACATGTAGGTCCCTGTTCAAGGTGATGCTGTTGTTGCCTGTTTAGCAGACCCAGGGCCCTTGGACAGGGACCATGGGTCACCAACCACATAGAAAAATGGCCTGACAGTTATCCAAGCAGGAAAATGCTGCTCTGACCAGCCGCCCCCCCCCCCAACACACAGAGCTGTGCAGACATGCATGTGCATTGCTGAGGCAGTGACCCCATGGGGATTGTCCTCTGCACCACTGCATTCCACCAGCCTCAGTTGAGCATTGAGGTTTCACGCCAAACTGTAGAAACACAGACGAACAGAGCTTCCACCTTCTAGTTCACTCAATGGATTACAAACATGTATGTTTTATACACCAAAATGTTCGTAAGTATTTTTTTACATCAAATAAACACCAGAAAACATGGGCATGAATGGGAAATTTTTCAGCAAATTGCCATGGCAACCGGCTCTGCGTAGTACTACTTGCAATATCATTGCACGCACACAGTGTTGACTCCAGCTTAATTACTGTGTATAATGGTGCCAGTGTACATACCTTCATAATATTCATGTCAGCTGAAAGTATACATTGTTTTCCACTATCAAGCCAAAATCTGCCTTTCTGATAGCAATTGTTTTAATATACAGCCCATTGCATCCCTAGGCCTGAAATTTATTGGCACTCTCCAATCATGTTACCTCAGCATAGGCATAATTACCCCTGCGGAACCTTGAGAGGCAGGCTTGCATATTCAGTGGACCCTGACTAAATAAGACCAGATATCTAGCCAAAAGCAGTAAGCAGAATTATTTAGTAGCCACACTGAAACCAAACATGCATTTCCCTTGACATGGTTTGCATGGTGTACAAACATCCACTCCAAATCACCCGGTGCCTGGTATGAATGACCCAAGTGGTAGATTGGTTCCTCCACCTACTGTGACACATGGTTCATTCCCGGGGAATAACCAAACACAGATTGCAAGTGGTGGTCAGGTGTCTATGCAACCAATGTCAGTGAGTTTGCTGACATATACAACAGCCACCATACATGATCAAACAGAGCAAGGTCAAGGTCGGACCACACAGGCATCAACTTCACAGGCCTGGCCAGGGGCTAATGCAGGGTCGAGTACAAGGTCAAGGTCACACAACTCCCATGCAACAGACGCAAAGACGATGGAATATTTCCATGTTACCAGTACCTCCTGGTGTGGCAGTGCCACCACTTGGGTAAAATATACCACAACCAGGATACCAAGCCAGTTTAATGGGACATGGTCAAGGTCAAGAGTCTACTCTTCAACATTCTGCAGGAGCAGCAGCATACACAGGCATAACCAATACACAATTGACTACTGTACCCCCAAGTCCCAATGTACAGTTGACTGCTGTACTGCCAGGACAGAATTTTCGGTCAGAGCCACAGGTACTGACAAAGATAGAAAACCCAAGCAAAAAGATATAGCCACACTATTGGAGAAATCTATTTCTGCTGCCATGAAGTTTGGCATTGAGGAGGGCATTAAAAGTATGGCTACCATCCTCAAGGGTTTTACAGGAACTACACTTGTAAGAGTACCATATAACTCTGGGAGTCCAGCAAAGATGACCTAGACTGAAACTCCAGGGAAAAGGAAAAGAAAAGGGTGTTTGATAAAGGTGGGGTAGCCGTTGCACTTTGCAAGAGACTGCCCCAGAAAGTCTTCAGGTTCTCCACCTTCCCCCAGACATCTCCAGGGAAGTTAAACAAGAAAGGGTTAAAGGCTCCAGCCAGCCAACAAACACACCAGAGAGGGAAGGCCAGATACCGCCTTACATAGTGTCAAAAATCTGTAAATAGTTTCCTGTTGAGGGAAGTTTTTTTTCAGAAAGACACAAGGGTATAATGTTATTATACCAGCGGCTGTGAATTTCACATATACCAATGCTGAAGTGGACACTGCTTATCTTGCAAAGGATATGCGGATTACATTACACAAAGGAGAGTCACAGCATGCAGTAAGGAAGGTCACACTGGATAAAAAACTTGGTATTTCACCAAACAGTTGTATGCACACCGCTGGGTTCATAGAAGGTGCACAGGCTGAAAAATTTGTCATTACACCAATTCCAATAAAACCAGATTTGGTTTCTCCAACAGTACTTGTCCAAGGTCAAGTACACATACCAATGGTGATGGTTAATTTGAGTGACAGATATATCACTCACAGATTCCTTTTCATAGCACTTGCTTAATGAGGTTTCTGACTCTTCATCTACAATGTCACACAGTTAAAGTGTGAGCTCTGGCAGCAAGTCAGATAATCCTTCCAATTAAGGATCCAGTAATACCACTATAATAGAACACATGCAACCTTTGCTTGACAAGACTGGAGAAAATTTAATGACAGAGGAACAGAAATTGGTTGCTAGCCTACTGAAGGAATACTCTGACATTTTCTCCAAGAATGATCTAGACTTAGGGTTTTTACTGGAGTGACTCACCGAATTGATATTCAGGGAGCTAAGCCAATTAAACAACACATGAGGCAAGTTCCTTTCGGATTTGAGAAGGTGGAAGGGAAACTTCTTCAACAAATGCTTGATATCAGTGCTACATAGTTGTCATCATCTGATTGGGCAGCAGCTCCAGTTTTGGTCAGGAAGAAAGACGGTGGGTGGGTTGGCGCAATGATTATCGCGAACTTAACAAAGTGACTGTTGAAGATGCTTACACCCTACTATTAATTGAACAATGTCTGGACACTCTAGGGGGTAGTATCTTCCGCTCGTCCTGCAATATGCCCAGTTCTTACTGGCAGATTCCCATAGAACCATCTGATTGTCCTAAGATCATATTTATTACCAAGAATGGTCTGTTTGAACATCGCCGCATGGCCTTCGGTCTTTGCAATGCACCAGGAACTTTCACGACAGCAATGAAACTGGTGCTGCGAGGACTAAACTGGAAAACCGTTTTTGGCATTTCTGGATGAGGTGCTGATCCTGGGGATATCCTTTTCTGATCACCTTGAAAATCTGCGAGAAGTCTTTCAGAGGTTTTGGAAGAATGAGATCAAACTGAAACCAAAATGTATGCTTTTCCAAAAGGAGGTCAAGTTCCTAGGAAAGATTGTGTCCAGTGACGGTACTGGGGTAGATCCTGAGAAGATCAAGGCAGTTCAAGATTGGCCAGTACCACAGACTATCAAAGAAGTTTTTTGGGGATTTGTTAATTATCACCGAGAACACATCCCAGGATTTGCTGAAATTGCTAATTTTCTTTATGGGTTGCCAGGACCAAAGAATAAATTCATCTGGCAAAAGAATCATCTAAATTAGACAGTATCATTATCATATCCAAACCATAGTCCTAACGAAACAAATCCAAGTCAATTCCGACCAAAGGCAATGTTCCTTGGCATGTATAGCTGAAACACATAAATTTATAGTTCGTATTTACCCAAAAGAGACAAAAACGTAAGTGCAAAGGTCCAGAGGGTCGAAAAAGCCATATCTAGTTTTAACATGACAGAATGCAAAAAGTTTTGTTTGAAATTTTTGAACTATTTCAGTAAATTGGCTTTTGAACTATTTCAGTTAATTGGCTTGAACAGGTGCATCATTCATGCGCATACAGGACCATACTATTTATGAAAAGGGACCAAAATTTGCAGCACATCAGAGAATTTGTAAGCGGAGGTTCTTAACTTGTTGAAAATGTCAATAAAATTCAGTATTTAAAAAAGTACTACTTGCAACCACCATCTCAACAATGATCATCATCCATATAAGTCCACAAAGCGACACCAACACCAACATCAATCCATCAGAAAAGCCCCCTAGGCCTAAAATGACCATCAATAAGAATCCAAACAACATGATTATATAATTCGATGTGTTTTAGGCATGTAGTTGTTTTAAAGGAGATAAACTAAGAGTATTTCAAAAAGAAAAGTGTTTGAATTTGCAAATATAGTAAGTACATTGGTTCAAATGTTAAACATCATCCAGAAGCAAGTGACATTAGGCTTCAAACCATTAAAACGTATTCAAAAATGCATTACAATAGCCAAAATTTATAAGGATAGCAGTCACATTTCAAGATGGTTTCTAGAAGTATTTTTGAAAGGAAATTTAAATGTTCAAGAAAGCATAGAATCCCACAAGTCATCTAATAAGTCAATTATTAGGGTAATAATTTAGAATTCCAAAAATGTAGTATGCCATTGTAAGTCATCTGTAAGTCAGCCAAGCATAATGTACATCTAACTCGTGGTTCTATAAAGTTCAAAAGGTCAAATCGTAAAACAGTCCTAGTTATTGTAAAATTCTACTACCTTTATCAGAGAAAGAATTCGGTTTTATGAAAAGAAAGAAAGAGAGAGAGAGAGAGAGAGAGAGAGAGAGAGAGAGAGAGAGAGAGAGAAAGAGAGAGAGGGGGAATCATGTTGAAATTCCTAAAGGTAACTGTAAGTATAACTGTTTTCCTGTAACAGTTTTAATTTTTTTCATTTATAATCAGACGTAGTTCAACTTGTCAGTCAGTTGATTTAGATGCTAATTATTATACGAGAGAGAGAGAGAGAGAGAGAGAGAGAGAGAGAGAGAGAGAGAGCGCATTAAACACTTTGAGTCAACCTGACATGACCTTCACAATAACAAACTATATTCATCAGACTACTATAAAAAACAACATCAGTTTCACTACACTTGGAACACTAACTGCACTGCAATATGTGCAGAAAATGCCTGAATGTTCAAATTGTTATCAAATATATAAAAGGCATTTGAGAGATTGAAGTTGATCTTTGTCTCAGCTGCTTTTCTGGGTTTTCCAGAGAAGGATTGAACATTTTTCTTGGACACAGATGCCTCAGACATGGCAATTTTGGCAGAGTTATCACAACTACCAGATGGAAAACTGCAAGTAATATCTTATGGTAGTTTTTCACTGACTCTGGCTCATAAGAAGTACTGTACCACCAGAAAGGAACTCCTGTGGATAGTAAGATTCATCAGGTAATACAGGCATTACTTGCTGGGGAGGAAATTTGTGGGTCGTAGTGATCACAATTGTCTTTCCTGGTTGATGCATTTTAAGTATGTCGGAGGCCAGTTAGCCAGATCGCTTGAAGAACTGAGCTGGTAGAATAGGGCAAGTGCCAAGTGCACCCTCAGCTACTGCTCAAATGACTCCTAACAACGACATACAGGACATTACCATGCAGTCCTGGAACAAATTCATCAGACACTTGATGATTTGTACAAATTGAGTCCTTTAAACAAAAATACACGTGAAACTTCACCCGCTGCCGCTGTCTTTTCCTGATTTTTAACGAATTATCGAAATTAGGCATTATCAGTAAGGGTTAATATTGTTATAATTTGGGATAGTATCATATCTGACATTTTGGTTTACATTGCGATGCTAGACCCATGGTTACTATTAAACATTAATAAAAAGTAGCTATGGGGCTTCTTTTGTTCCTAATTTATTTTATATATTATACCTTGAGTAATCTTGAAAGGTCAAACATGTATATATATATATATATATATATATATATATATATATATATATATATATATATATATATATATATATATATATATATATATATAAACATATATGTATATATGTGTGTGTGTGTGTGTGTATAGGTAACGGTGGATCTTAGGACCATAAACAGGTTTCATAAACATTAGAAGTAAAACACTTATAGGCTTTCTTTTTGTGTTGTTAATATTTGGCTTTAAGTGACCTTGAGAGGTGGAACGGGCATATTGGCTTATACGTCGGTACAAGTGGGTCCTGCCCTGTAAATTGAAAAAAAAAAACCAAAAAAACTGATGACTCCAGAGCTGTGTGAGTGAAGACTGGTATTGAAAACAGTGATGATTGTCTTAAACATAGCTGACCTTGAAATTATTTCGAAGGTCATAGGATCACTCCAGCCAAGATCAGCTGAGCAGAGGACTATCACGATGCCCTTCTTGCTTTTGCCTTTTATTTGTTTTTGTTTTGTGTGCTTTAGTTTTTTTGTGTTATTTGTTGTGGGTTTTTTTTGTTCGGGTTTTTGGCTTGCCGTTAGTAAGATGAGGTAGATAAAAAAGAATATACAATCAAATGTCTAAATTCGTACCTCTATTTTGAGTCTCTCCCTTGCTGTATTTGCATTTATATTGGGAGATGCCAACAGTTACAGCAATAAAATGCGAGCACATTGACATTGCATGATTATTTTTCATTGTTCTGGACACCTTTACCTTTGTCATTTCATGAAAAAGGAGATTCCATGCAAGGTTCATGGATAAGTTAGGCAATTAGATGGGACATTTTTTTTACCTTTTTTCTCCCAATGAAAGGTACGTATACGGGCATGTAGGTGTTTGTTATATGCCCAGACTTAATTTCATTGAATATTATTGACACAGTCGTACTATGATTTTTCAAATTTGAAACATTGAATGCCTCCAAAGCTATTAGAAGCCTCGACAGAAATATGCACCTGAGTTTTTCCTCGCATGGTTGATTATATGTTCGTAACCTTAACACAAACGTAAATTGGCATTAAACAGTCCCATCACTTCATATTGATCACATGTCAGTTTGAAATATTTATGGATCAAGATGATTCAAACACTGGTCGGTACAATTTGTTTTTCCCCGCAATTTGTTATGATGTCGCGATATTTGTTAGTTCTAATAGAAATACAACTCAAAGCAATACATCAAAACAGTTTACTCCTGTGATTTATGAACAGTGGATACCCCATGATTCTGGTAATAGAATATGGATAACTGCAAGCAAACTGTCAACGTCATACACGTATGTATGTATGTATGTATGTATGTATGTATGTATGTATGTATGTATGTATGCGCGTGTGCGTATGTGTGCATGTGTGTATGTATGTTTGCATGCATGTGTGTAGGTATGTATGTATGTTTGTACGTACGTACTTACGTACGTACGTACGCATGTATGTATGTATGTATGTATGTATGTATGTACGCATGTATACAAACTACAAACCGCATGGAAATGAAACAATTGGCAATTTTTTAAATATAAATAAATCTGTAAATAAATGAACTAACTGACTGACTAACAAACCAATCAATTGTATATTCTATTAATCAATCAGTCAATCGATCAATACGGAAGGCAGCAAGTTGCAATTTAAGAAGGAATTATTTCTGTACAACAGTAAAACACATGCGAATATGGTTTAAACATATTTTATTCAAAAAAGCGATCGGGAAACAGGCTCTGCCTATATAAATCCCTCTCGTGAAAGAAAAGAAATAAAAGAACAATACAAATGCTGTACAAAAGATAAAGACGGGCCACAGGACACCACATTGACGTAACATCGACCTGGACATACATACAAAAAGATCAGACATCACAATTACAGGACAGACAGAAGTATACATTATTAGAATACAATACTGTCGAGGCCAGCCAACACTGTTCAAATGAATACTGCTCGCGGAAAAAAAGTACCGGCCCGCACGTGAACCACCAGGAGTCACAAGCAAAGCTTGTTCGTCAACCTGGGTGGAAAACGTACGGGCCTCAGTTGAATCTGCCAGAATTTAAGATATATGTGTGGGTACTGTCAAAAATAATTTGGTTTACTGCCTTTGAACACTTGGGATTTCCAAACATAAGAGTTTGTAGTGTGAAAGGAGCCAATACTATGATATTTTGGTGCAATAAATTCCGCTCAGTCGTGTATTTGGTACACTCAAAAAAGTAATGAAATGAATTTTCTATTTCGGCACCACAAGAACAAGCAGGAGAAGTTACTATACCAATTTTATGCATATCGTGGTTCAACTGGCTGCAGCCCATCCTAATTTTTGCATGTAGAATATTGGCTTTCCTATTACCAATGTAAAACAACTCATTTGTCTTTGGTCTCCCTTTATCCAATTTACGCTTAAAAGTATCTATATCTTCAGAATTTCGAACACTGGATGGGAGTAAGTTCCATTGGCGAATCGTTGCGGGAAAAAAAGAATTATTGTAAGTATTAGTTTTTGTACGAACCTGGCTTATGTTCTGTCTGGATCTCACATTATATGCATTTCTGTTGGATACATTTTCCGGAATCAAATCGTGTAAATATGCAGGTGTATGTCCATTAATAATTTTATAAAGAAGTATGAGTCGGTGTTTTTCTCTACGCTTAGAGAGAGTCTCCCATCCAGTTTCATTGTACAGGAATGCATGACTTGTTCGACAAGACGCGAATATACATACAATTTTTCCCGGCAGAGGATAAAGGCAAAATGTAATCATCGCTGATGCTTAGTTTAACATTTCACAGAATAAAACTGAGCCAAGAACAGTGTGAAACTCGTTCGCAAAATACATATACTAGTGCGCATCTAATGAATTCGTAGTATTTGACGCGATTCAAATAAAAATAATGTAGAATCTTGAATGGAACCAATATTCTGAAACACATGCAAATTAATTTCATTTATCTATGTTCATATGCGCGTGCGCTTGATACCGACATAGAACGTCACAACGATGATCTAAGTGTACTAGTTTCACATATATAATGTCCAATTTACATATAGTTCTGCTAAAAAAAGAAGAAGAGACAAAACACTCTCATTGTTTTAACATGTAATATGGTAAATAGGATGGATGTACCACTGTGCACTGTGGTCAAAGAACACTATCTCATGCTTGATCGAGCAGCACTCACCTCGGGAGGTCACTACTTGAAGAGGGCTGCATAGAGACTGGGACCTGTCATGTGAATAGGATGAAGTTCAGCATTTGGGGATTACTGTGTCTGGCACTAACGTATTCAGCAGCGTTGAAATGAGCTCTCTCTCTCTCTCTCTCTCTCTCTCTCTCTCTCTCTCTCTCTCTCTCTCTCTCTCTCTCTCTCCCTCTCTCTCTCGTGTAAGGATTTTTATATGATGAAGATGATGATAATAATTTTGTCAAAAGTTGTAGGAGAGGTTCGTAGAATGGCTGGAAGAAGGACGACTCTAAACCCGTGTTGTCTCTACAGGTTTCTAAGCTCGACTGTTTAATTTACAAAGATATATACATAGATACATTCATGTAGGCAATTAGCCATGTGGTACACATAGACTACATTGACCGCGACGGGTTTATGGCCCCATAAGCTGGACCATCCTGTGATGGTCTGCTTGGAGAGTTCGTGGGAAAACCAAGTTCGTGTCGAAGCATTAACCCCTTAGGTTCAGTCTTGACACTCCGGGGCGACGGAAAAATGAGATATACATGAATCAGAATGTCCAATAGGTACGAAAGAATCATACGATCGCTAGGCTTTATACTAATGCTCTAGAACACACAAATGATTGTAAAACTTACTAAGAACCACATGTAGATAGTGTCAATGTCCTTGTGAAATAAAAAGAATGTTCAGTCTGTTTGGAGTCCATCATACTAGGCTCATATAATTATGCTATACTAACGTAGCCCAATTGTCCTTCAATTAAAGTTAAATTCCTAAAATATATTGAAAATTCGATTATGATATTGAACTAAATTCACCCTACTTAGAAATTGGTGACGTTCACGAGTTGTAAGGTCCAAAATAACATAACGCATTGATATTGTCTTCAAGTAGCACTGAATTGTTTAGACATTCACAGATTTGAATAGTACTGTTTTAGTTTGTCCCTCGCTGCGAGAGCAGCTTCACGTGGTAACCGTCGTGTATTATCCACACGGGTAGGTGTATTTCCTTGAGTTTCAGTGGCACATACTTCTAGTGGGTATAGTCGAGTGATTGGACGATTTGTAAATCCATTTTTCGTCTTGATGTCCACTAATCGTACTAATCCACCTTTCCCATACTGTAGCTGCTTCACAACTGCAAGATTCCATTTCATTCTGTTGGTATCCGCATGGACGAGCACTACATCTCCAATCCTTACAGTGTTGTTTTTTCCACATGTGGCTTTATGATGCTCTTGTAGAGCAGGCAAGTACTCTTGTTGCCATCGTTTCCAAAATTTATCCTGTATGTCTGCAAGTTGTGCCGCTCGTTTATTGAGCTGTTCACCCACAAGATAATCGGTGTCACTTGATTCCACTTGTGGTTGGGGTAAAGCTTTGAGAAGTCCGCCGTGCAACAGTAGTGAGGGGGTTAACGGTAATGGCTCCTCCACATCTCCCGATACATAGGTTAGTGGTCTGTCGTTGAGGACAGCTTCTATTTCAACGAGTGTGGTTTCCAGTTCACGAAAGGACACAAACGTACGTCCTAAACATTTTTTGATACAAGTTTTTGTTAGTCCAATTAATCTCTCGTAAAACCCTCCACACCAGGGTGCACGTTTGGTAATGAATCTCCACTCCACGCGTTTCTCCGCTAAGAAGTCTTTGACGGTTGGACATGAAAATAGTTTGTTCAGTTCCTTGGCTGCGCCCTTAGGTTCAGTCTTGACAAATTTCGTGAATTGCTTTGGTTATATTGTCCCTACTTTGTTTCTAAATATTCTGCTTTAATTCTTCAAAGTTTTCATTCTTAATTTGTGTTTTGATGCTTATGAATCATAATGGCAGAAATGTGTTGACACCCGACAGCAAACCCCAGAACTGACGTCGTGCAAAGAGAGGAATTGCCGGTGCTTTTCTTTCATTTGGATTTTTTTTATTTGAAACTCCACAAAAATTCTTTTGTTGGAGCACATGAGAAGGGTGAACACATAACCTGAGGAGCGTGACCAAATTTATTTGTCCACCACGAAGTAACAGCTATAATAGCTAGAGATGTCATTCCAACTTCTACTAGGGGGTTGTTGACCATTGCGCACCTAATAAATTAAAAATAAAAGTTGTAGCAATTTAAATTATGCTAAATAGCACCATTAGAAATTTTAAATTTTGAATAACTTCAAAGGTATAATAGATAGAGATGCCATTCCAACTTCTACTCCTGTATTGTGGAACTGCTGTACATTGCCATGCCAATATGCTTTGAAGACACACACACTGATTTGCTATGCAACAAATCATCTTTCCAAGTTAATTATGTATTCCATTGTTGGCCTGACTGTCCAGTCAGAAAGTGGCCCGATTCTTGCCCACGCCTCCATGTTTACAACGGATGTCACGGTTGACGCTAGTGATTGCAGCATGGGTTGTGCTGAACAGTGCAAATCTTTTACCAAAAATGTCACATCAGTGGTGAAACGTGCTTTTTAGTAGGCTAACAGTTTGATTTTTCATTATATCCAAGCACATTCAGTGTTTTGCTTTCTGATCCTCCTCGCGTAATCCGACCAGCCTGGTCGAGCACAAAATGTAAACAAAGCAGGGTGTGCTTCCCCAAGTGAACCGAACAAACCCGAGTCCTATGAACTGGTCTATTATGATTTTTTCGGAGTCTCTTTATCAGATACAGCTGGTCCTCAATTCATAATATCATCACAAGATCTTAAACTATGAACTGTGTGGCTTGGCATTTAATGATGTGCTCCTTTTGGCGAGATGATATTTATTTGTATTTATACTTTTTATGATTTGTGTATACTTGTACATTACTTATATCTTTTATGTACTCGGTATTATGTATTATGTAGTCATCAGCCCGTACGGATAATAAATTATCAAATATCACATTAGCGAGACTATTATATAAATGTGCGCTGTCTCCCACAGCAGGTACAGTTAGCGAATATAAAATGAATATGTCTCTACAACAGATTGCCCACCCACCTCCAAAAAGAAACAAAGGAGGAGAGAGGAAACAAAAAAAGAGATTTTCGTTTTTGCATAATCAACAATATTAATTTCTTGCTCTTCATTGAAGCTCCACGTCGAACCTTGGTGGGGAAACAGTATATATGTATATATATACACACATATATATATATGTGTGTGTGTGTGTGTGTGTGTGTGTGTGTATCAATCATCATGGGGTCATGCTCAAGTTATTTTGAATTTTTTGGTCCATCGTTTTATTGGGGGCGGGAGGGGATATGAAAAAAGTTTTTTTTTTATTGAAACCACATTAAGATAGTAGCAACACCTGTTGAACAAATTTAGGTCTGAGGGGACCCTGAAGAGTTCCCATGGACCTCGAAGTAATTGGTAAGGCGATTTCAGATATTTCTTTTTATTTCACCCAAACCCGAATTCCCTTCTCCGCGAAATCACAAAATATTTACCAAAAATCAATGGATCATAACCCGTGGGCCCGTCTAACAACTATAGAGTATGCTCCAACAAGCTTCAAGAGCTCCCGATAATCAGTTTTTGAAAAGTCTTAGCTGTCAATTCTTGATGGATGGATCACCATGGGTCCTGATATAAACTTAGAAGTGGTATCATTGTGACAATACCAAGCACTTATTAAGTTTTGTGTGGTAAAATGACCAATATCGAGCTCCTACGAAAACATTTCGAAGTGCATTGGAAGAAATAGGTAAACATTTTTGAAGCAGATTGGAAGAAATCGAGCTTGACAGGTACTACAAATATAAAAGATTGGAAATCATCAAATTGCAAAAATGCAAAAATTCACTTAATCATTTCAGCATTCATATTCTGATCATATGTAATTTGATTTGAACTGAGCCAAAAATTTCGGTCCAAGTCAGGCATGAGGGCATTGATCGGGTACCCGGGTAGTATGATGAAGTCGGGTACCCTGGTAGTATTGTCGGGTACCCGTAAAAGTGTGTGTTTTTTAGATAGATGTACATTAAATAATTATTGATACTTGACCAAATGATAACAACATTTGAGTTAAGAATGTTCATATCAAAGTAGCTCAAATTGCCCACTGTCCAATAAAGTTTACGCTTTGACACGATCTTGTATTGGGGTTAGTTGAATGGCTTATGATTGCGCGGATCTCTGTGCATGTATGTAGGTTAGATTGCTTGCTGTTATGATTTGGATACCCATGGCGGGGACCCGAGTAATAAATTATCGACAGTCGGGTACCCGGGTAGTAAAAATCAATATAAGTCAATGACCTATCAGGCATACCCTAAACTTGAAAGGCAGGCCCTTGACCCAGCTATACCATCTATCAATATTGACTTGAAGCTATTTTTCCATTTTTAAACGTCTGGTGTTATCTGAATTAGGAACATGTTGATGTCTTTACCAAATAAATATCGTACATGTTTCATTTCCAAATGAGCCTTATGGAGCCCTGTCGGGGGGGGGGGGGGGGCAGAAACTATTTGCATATCTTTTACCAGACCAATTTTGGAACACAGAGGTCCAATGTGGGACAGATGCACCACAAAAGATGCAACAGAACTTGAGGGAGTTCAGCTGTCTGCTGCCCGTATACATGGTATAGTTACAGGAGCTTTCGCAAGCTCTCGAAGTGCTATGAAGAGTTTGAATGGGAGACTCTAGCTTATGGCAGAAAAAAAGCCAAGCTGACATTCAAGTCCATAAAGTTAACTCATGTGGTGCCTAAAGAATTCACAAAAAATCAATGATGATATTTATCATAGTACAAGTAACACTATGGTAGGCTTAGTAATGACTACATTGTCCATCACTGCAAAATGTATATGGGACGACACAGGTGTACACAAGTGCCTCCGGCTGTGCCCAGGTAATAAGTTAAACTGACGTCAAAAGAGGTAATGTGTAAAAAGGGGAAAGAACATCCATTTTCAACATGTTTCAACAAATGTCCGAGTTACCCAAGGCCTTACAAAAATATATGTGTGGTTCCGGTAACCTGACAGACCCTACTAGAAAGGCCCAACCCTACAATTAATAGTTTAAGCCGCCACTTCCCTAATAAATACAGATTGACCCCGGCCAGTGTACAAACTCAGTCAGAGACTCAAGTTGCCCCAAAAAGTCCGTAATCTTTTGGCAGTGGCCCAAATGTGACCTACATGGCCCAAAGGACCGAAGGCATGCGGGGAAGGGGTCTGGGGGCATCCCCCCTTCTACGAAAAATTTTGAATTTGAGCATGCAAAATGGTGCATTCTGGGGAGCTTCGAGTATTTTGCCTTATCATGGTTGACGACATCACAACATTTTAGTCATTATTGTACTGATTTGGCTATTTTATTGCACAAAAATCTGACGAAAATTAATAAAACAAATAATAATAAAAAAAACACAATGCCATATTATCAATGAAGATAAGACAAATTTTGTATTCATACATGTAAGGTTTTAGAGAATTCTTGCACACATATTATGTTTATTAATTCGGGGAAAATTAGCAGATAAATTATCCAGCAATTTGTAATTTGTGTATTTTCACCACAGAAGCTAGAAGAAAAAATACAATAAAATCATCACCAGGCCTAAATGTACTGAACTTTTATCACTGAATGTTGATTGATAATTTTTTACGCACACATATGCCAGGATGGTGCAATATAATTGCTGAAAGCACACCAAACTATGATTCATGAAATGGGAATGCAAAATGCCTAGGGAATCTGGCCTTGGCTTATTATCATGGTGGACCACACATGAAAATAGCAGAAATGCAAGTATGAAATCGGAAAAATAGAAAGTTGCTTTGCACAGGCTGTAGCTGAAATGCTTTAATTATTTATGAATTAAAAGTTTGATCTAAATTTTCAATAAATTAATATATAAATAAATATAAGCACCAAAGGCGTAATTTTTATAACTCCATGCAGGGACCCGGACTTGTAGGTCCCTGATAACACTAAGATACTGAAACTATAAATATATAAAGCGGTCCCTCTCCAGTACTCACATCTGATGCATCAAGAATGATTTCACCTTATTTTTGAAAATGGTCTTACATTCACTCTCTTTGATATACCCTGGCAGGTTCTGCATAAGAATAGGTATTATCATGGCACAGAAGTACCTACACTTACCGACCCTAGTCCCCACCTGGTCAAATTTCCTTGACACGGGCGCTTTTGCAATGTTAAATGACCTGACGCGCAAGACCAATATGCTGTTTAATTGCAGCAGCAAATATACATTCCCTGGATCATTTTCTCAATAAACTTCTTCACATGAGAAACACTTATTTTGGATAAATTCTGTAGCATTTTTCAAGAACTGTGACGCAAAATTTTGCTACAATGCTCCTGTCGGACAGCCTTAGACCAGCTGCAACACGCGACCGACCAGCAAAATCACCCCACAAACAACCACCCGTAAAATGGTCATTCAAATCAATCGTAACCAAGTTGTAAGACAAAGTTAACAGAAAAGCTGGTCAACGTGTGCCGTTATTTTGCAGTAAAGTCAACCGAAACACAGCATTTTATTTCAACTTGTCAACAAAATGCAATCACATGATGTAAAGCTGTTGGGTTCAATATCTGATTGAAAATCGAGTAAAATAATGTAAACATGGTTTATAAAAGGCCAGGTACAGTGGTACAGGTGACAAATTCTCATTGCATTATTACTTGCAAGAAGAAAATAATTACTGTTGTCAACCAGACCATGTGCTTGTCCCAGAGCATACAGTGGCATGTGCTATTGTTGTCAGTGTCCCAGGTTATTCGATCATGTGACCGCATACTTGTGTCTTCAATTTTGGTGTTAAGATAGAGTGGGTCCCCAAATATCATGTATATCATGTATTAATAAAAAAGGAAAGAAAAAGAAAAAGAAAACTGAAAAAATCAAAATGTCATAATATGTGGTGCGGCTAAACCTTAGACATGGGAAAAACTTCACCCCGAAGGAAAGAATCCCGTATAAAAAGTTTTGATGATTTTTGAAATGCCACGCGACCTAACTTTATGGACACTAATGTACGAAATATGAAACTATCGTTTTCTGAACACTTTATAGTGTTCTACTGCCTGTGACGAAGCACCAAATGACAGTAAAACACGTCAGATATTTGATAACGCCACTTCAGAGCACGGACAGACTTAGTCAGCAACTCGATCTTTTCATCAACAGTCAGACCTTGGAATCGATTGCCCTAAGTTATCAGACACGCATTGGCTATTTTCAAATTTGAATCATACTGCTGGGAAAAAAAGATGCCCCGCCCCCCGTTCAATATTATGCATATGCTATCAGGATGTCTGTGGGGTGCTTGTTTACTTTAAGATGCCCTTGCTTTTTACAGCTCTTTTTGGAGGAAATTGTGATCCTTAAAAGGACCTTTTGGGTTGTTGTTGTTGTTGTTGTTGTTGTTGTTGTTGTTGTTGTTGTTGGGAGGCTGCTCGCATCAACAGCAGGTGTTACAACCAAGCTTCTGTAAGCAAGTTTGGATCTGCCTTCGCATGCCACTCGTCAATTGTCAGCATGGTGATCTCAGCCCGGGGAATTTGATTCCACTGGTCTGTGAGTCTCTGTGCCAGTTGGTCCAGGGTGGCTACGGGTTTTTCATACTCATCCCTGATTCGATGGCCAAGCACATCCAACAAAATGCTCGATGGGGGACAGGTCAGGAGAACAGGCTGGTCATGGCAACAATGGGATACTGTGGTGCAAAAGTGTAAATTTCTCAACGCCTCGGCTTTCGGCCGCAGGAATCGGATGGAATGTTTTTAACCTTATAGGCTCCATTTATGGTACATACCCAGCTTCCTATAACAAAATGTATTTCACACATAGTTATAAAAAAAAAACGTTTTTCTGCTCCTCGCCTCACGGCATGGCCATCCCTGCGTACAGCACGCGTCCAGTCATGCACGTGGGCACGGACGCTTTGTCCTGTCCTTATCTTCTTCCCGCAAACGGGATTAATTCAAAGCCAAGCCCTTTCTTCCAATTGCTGATATAGCTCTTTGTATCCTGTTTATGTATTTATTGAAAAAAAAAATGTTCACACCAAGTGTTTATTCAGTTTCTTTAGAACAGATTTTACATTGTTTTAAATGATGAATGGACATGATCTGTATATCCTATAAATTTGGCATCCCTGATTCATTTTTTTTAAGATATGGAATTCTGTATCCGTCAAAACATTGTAACTCATTATTAGTCAAAATATAGGTTGCGCCTCTAGTATCATACGCGATCGAGATTTTGACCTCTTGATTTAATCACATTTTATTCGCAAAACCAATTGACCAACAGACACAGCGCCTATATGAAGACCTCTTGTACATGATAATACAACAAAAAGTGGATAACATCTAGATAACAAATAGAAAACGCACAAGGCATAAAAATATGATGGGGAAGGGGGAGAGACCAAGGAAATGGCTGGGCGTTATTCCTGTAAATACATCGATATATAATTGGAGATAACAATAAGTAAAATATATATGACTTATCTCTGTAAAATGTTTGCCTTGTGTCTAATTATGTGGTTAACTATGATGGCACAGCTAAACCCGGTGCTAGGACAGCTAAACATTGAATCGTCCAGTGGTTCTAATATATTTGTGAACTGCTTAGAATATATCCCGATTTCCAGAATTATTTTATGTTGACAATCCAAAAAGTAATGTTTTAAAATTGAAGTATGCAAGGGGAATTATTTTAGTTTGGAGTTCGCCTCTCGCCCTAACGTTTTTGCTGCATTGGAAACAAATAATGAAAATGGTCCTCTGCCAAGGTACCACAGGAACAAGGTAGTGATTCAATTAGATTCATCGTGTACAAATCTTTGTTAAGCTGGCCTCAGCCCATTCTCAGTCTTGCGTGAATAATATCTATCCTTCGATCTCCAAAATAAAACATTTCATTACATTTCGGCTTGGATTTATTTAATTTCTTCATTTCACCAAAATCTTCCGACTTTTTAACTGATTGTAAAAGAAGGTTTCATTCGGGCACTGAGGCAGGAAAAAGAACTATAACAGGTATTTGTAGGAGCATAAATTGAGCTAATATCCTGCCTTGACCTGATATTATATCTAGTTCGTTCTGCAACCGTATGTGAAACTAAATTGCATAAATATGAGCCAGTCCATTAACTATTTTGTACATAAGTATGAGTTTGTGTTTCCGTCGTCGTCCAGAAACTGGCTCCAATCCCGTTTCAGCATATATTTTACCCTGGCTGGTAGGGCTCACAGTCGGCAACAAGTATCTGTCTGTTCTTCATGCTAGTTTACATATGGGTCACAGTCAATTAAATGAACATTTCTTTAAAATCCGCGTCAAGGAATCATCAGCTTGCTCATGCGTAGTGGCTGTCGAAAGTGTCTGGCTTTATTTTTTAACCTGTCCCGGGTATACCACAGCTCGTGATTGACTCCATATCACTATTAACTCTGTTGCTCCTTTCTGCCTAAGTACTGTTCTGTTTGGTACCAGTGACTGTGATCTTGGGGCCAGTACTATCATATTTCTAGCAGTGCAAAATTGTATTGAAAAAAAAGACCCCCCCCAAAAAAAAGTTTTCAAGCTGAAACTCCCACTTAGTGACTGCCACTCCTTGGAGTCATAGTCCCAGTTGGTAAGAACCATATCACTCAACTTACAACGAGTTAAGTCAGGCCCATACCTGTCCTGTCTCTCTCTTATTGCTTGTCAACCCGGCACAGTGCCCCACTGTCCGTAGCAACTCTTGATTTAGGGTGGGACATTTAAATCTGGAATCCGTATAAGTCTAAAGGGCTTTCTCCACATGGGCGGTCAGTGTTAATTCGTATAAAGTCTCCCATCTGCAAATAGAAACAAATGTGTATGATCTTGCTATCGCTTACGGATTAAACCGAGACCGAGTTTCCAAAGATCAAGTAGCGCTTATCATTTACATTATGATACGCATTGTTGTCTTTTCTAAAATGAGAAATTGACCCGTTTAGTGTTTATATATCCCTAAAAATGTTAACTCATTCCACCCTAATGATGCTTTTCCCCGCTAATATCTAAATGTCGTCTGCTTATTGTATTTTACTAATTAAGAGATTATTTTTCGAAATTTTGGATGAAACTTACATGGGAGACCATTCCAAATTATATGCCCATGGTCAACAGCTTTCCTTAGAGCGCGCCAAAGAAAGCTGTTGACTCGGCCTTCTATCAGGGTGGAATGAGTTAAGCTGTGCTGAGCTGTCATTCAACATCATACCCTTGGTGCAAAGCAATCGAATCCTTTTGTAAGTACGCTGAAAAAACCCTTCGTTACAAAAATAAAATCAAGTTCCAAAAATGTCTTTTGCCATATTTTCGAATAAGATTCTTGAACGAAATAACACTGCGATTACTTGGTTACTTTTGAATCTGATATGATTATTAATTATTTAATGTATCTTTTTATTTATTTTGCGCTTGCGGGAGATAAATCTTGAAATTTATTTTGAAAGCCAACCAGAAGAATAGTTAAAGCTCAATGGACAAGGTTCGTTTTGTTTGGTGACTACCTCAATAACACACCTCTTGGATGTGCTGGTTTGTTTTGATCACGTTTATCAGGTTATACAGTTGTTGTAAGGAATGGAAGCTGAAATAAAATATCAAAGAAAAGTTATAAATGTTAAAGTATGCACGCAGAATTAATCTCTTTAAAGGTAGACACCACGTTGTCATGGTAATATATATAGGCTGTTGCGTGTACACAATTGCACCATGAAAGATCATCGTCCAGGACACTGTTTGCGCACATATGTACCACATTCTATCACATATGTTGCACAGTCTATTACATATGATCACAAAATGATCGAACATCCAAATATTGGGTACCGAGCATGTTTGTATATTTTAAACCTGTTACAATGTATGACTTCCTGTAGCAAAAATAAAGACGCTTATGTTTCATGTTATAAAGTAGAACCTAAAATGCAATGAAGTGATATATCATGGTCCAAGCGTGTGGGGAATTTGAAAACGAAAGTGATACCTCATTTCACAAAACAACTGAGTACAAGCTCACGATACTTAAGCGAATATTACACTTTTACTTTTGGTTTCCATGCTATCAAAAAACTAATTCTGGATTAGATTTTTTTAAATTTTTTCATACTATATTGCAATAAAGATGTTTTAATTTTCTTTTTCTCTCGGTAGCTTAATTTTATGGCAACTTGGCAGTTGATGTTTAAGCTGTCTTTTTAAATTTGGTTTCCGAACAATGACCTATTGTGTTTACTTTCATTCTGAGTTTGTTTTGTTTGTTTGTTTGTTTTTTTTTTGTTTGTTTTGGTTTAAAGCTGATCATTCCTGGTTCAAGGGGAAAGGGTTAATAGATACTGTGTCAGACTTGAAGCACCGAAAAAATGAAATAATAATTGGTATGAATTGAACATTACTGTGTGTATCCAAGAACGTATCACGAGAATAACACAGAAAACAGTCCAAGCATACTTCAGCTTCTGTGTCCGGGTCAATTAAAGCACAATGCCATATCAGCAAGAATTATAAGGAGTGAAAGCAGTATATTGTATTTACTTTTTTTTAAAGATTATTTCATCACAGGCTCCCTCCCATATGTCACGTTGCACTCTGTAGCATGCGTTGTTAAATGTTGAACGGCGAAACCGAAAGAAGAATATGAAACAGTCAAGGTTTAAAATTTGCAAACCAAAACTCTTATTAGAGTCAGCATGCGTGTGAACGTTATCTTCAGTATACATCCCTTGCATTCTAAGAAAAGAACTTCTTGTCGCCTTTCTCTTTCCAGCGAACTTTCAATGTATGTAGTATCAACCTACGGTATGTGACAAGAGTGTTGACCCACTGAGGGTAAGAGTGTTGACCCACTGAGGGTAAGTCTCTCCTGCTTTAGCTTTATTTCCATTCTAGTGACAAAAATTTCGCGTCATTTGGGGACAATGATAAACGAGAATTGCATATTTATGTGTTCACATGAAAAGATATAACATTCAAATACCAAAAATGCATGGTCCAAAGTCTTTAGCTTCTGCACTATTTCGGAAATCACGCTTTCCTGCTGTTTCGACAAAATGTCTGCCAGCTTGGCATACACATATGTAGGGAATAAATCTGGTAAGTGCTTGTTGCCACAATATCCCAGGTCAGTGGCAGAACAACGACACCAGGTGGCGGACATCAAAATCTGCAAAATTAGAACATGAAATGAAAAGAAAGTATTTTTGAATTCTGCTCAATCAATGAGGATGATGGCTTCAAAAAAAATTATCAAGCCTGAGTCGTAAAAAGGCGACTGGGCCGGAAAGTTACTGAAAGTTGGAGCAGAAACTGTCTGTCGATTTCTGGTTGCGATTATGAATAAGTCTAAATAAAACAGGTAACTTCCAAACTGATCTCAACTGAGCTACTGTCCTTTCTGTATATAGAAAAGCCGACTCTATAAACATATCTAAGTGACGCCCTGTACGCATCCTATACTGTTTTTTGCAAATATCGAAAGTATGTTGGAAGACCAAATGAGCGAATTTAAAGATATTATGGATTCCCCACAATATTCTTGTAGAAAAAGCTACTCTTGGTCAAATGCAAACCAACAAAATCATACAAAATTGGACAATTTGCTCTTCATAATTCACGAAACTGGAGGGGGGGGCGGGTGAACTTCATGGATTTAACTTAATCATTTGAGTGCCTCCCACATGATCTCTCATTGGTAAACCTCTATGGAATTTCGGAAATGCATGTAACTTGAAGCCAAAGTATACAGAACAATGAATACTAAAAATAGAAATATTATAATGTAAACATGATTCACATCATAGCAAAATATTTCAATGGACTACTAAAATTACAATGTTTAAAACTGTTTGATTGATTGTATGTGAGCTTGGTCATTTACTATTATAACTGTGATATACTATTATTTTAAATACATGTCCGTTCACACAGGTTTATTGGTCAAAAACTGTTCGACCAGTCCTAAGAGTTTATTATGTCATCAGTGCTGCATTCTAGGGTATGTTACTGCTAAGATGGCAGCCTCCAAGCCATAGTATATGTGGCACTTACAAATGTCTTACCTTTTTTCTACTGGTCTGATCTGCCTAATGCTTACATCAAAATATTTCCATTCTTAAGGATGTGGTGCACTTTTACAGCACTTTACGTGCAAAAT
The DNA here is from genome assembly GCA_964020975.1 of Hermodice carunculata. Classification (NCBI taxonomy): domain Eukaryota; kingdom Metazoa; phylum Annelida; class Polychaeta; order Eunicida; family Amphinomidae; genus Hermodice; species Hermodice carunculata. The sequence goes on from OZ026618.1 coordinate 11,233,053, forward strand.
ACGACTTTGCTCCAAACATGTCCTTATATACGGTCGGCTTCTTATTTGAGATTATATAAACTATACATTTTCTAAAAGTATACATTTGGATTAAGCTATTGAAATAATGACATCTGCGTAAGTGAAACATTAAAAAATATTTCATCTAATATAACACCCTTTAAGCCAAGATGGACGGATGTACAATAGTACAAGTCATGATGTACTGTCTTACATGTGAAGCAAGAGGCCGTTACAGAGTTAATGGCCACTCCTACCTACTCTGCCCTTGTGATAAAGATAGTCAAAGGTAAAGGTGTTCATTGTTTGTTTACGTTGATAAAGGTAATAATAAAAGAGGTCAGTACAAGAAGGAACATAAAACTTTAAGACTGTAAGGATAAGACATTGTCAAATAGCACAGTGTGTGTGTCTGGGGTCCACTGTTTTGTTCTGTAGGTTTTGCTAATGGGCTTAATCTTCTTTGTACGTTGCTACGTCTGTGCAATAATGACGCATAAAACTCTTTGCTGCGATAAGTTATGAGGAACATGGCTGGTACGACCCAAATGAATGTTTAGTTTAAACATATTTATTTATACTGGATTACCCTATAGTACAAAATTCTTATGTTTATTAAAGAACGGACAATTTCATTTCGGTAGTATTTTTTTTCGAAACCACGGGATTGATTGGCAAAGAACCCAGATTCTTGGCAACGATACAAACGGATATAAAGATTAAAAAAATAAGGATAAAGATACGTTTTCACACTTCATCATATCGACCTAACCCTTGACATGATATATTGAACATATGTGAAACCGCTAGGTACGTATCAGCCTTATCTGTGATTGACAAGGCACAAACCTGACTGAAAAGCCTATGAAAAGTGGCTACGCCCACTGATATAAAACTGGAACGACGTAATTTTAATTGGTATTTTTAACGATATAAGCTGCTGTAAACGAATCTGATAATAAAAACCACCACCGGTCCTCTAGAAGTGAATCACCATGGATCAAATACGCACTGGCATATTGCTAATGTTCATCTGCATAACCGGTAAGTAGCGTTCCGTTTTAGGAGAGATATTCATCATTCTCAAAAATATGATTTGTACAGAGATCTGTCGACTTGTTTGAATATTATCGCCATGGTGTCTCTAACTACGCAACTGATTTACAGGTCACACAGGTGTGCGAAAACCTGAGTTAATTGTTCCATTTTACTTTTTGCGAACGATGAATCCTTCGGTGAGCATGTCCCAAACGGCTTGATGGACCCGGGGGTTCCCCATGGGGACACAATCAGTTGTTCGCTTTTTCCTACAATTGTGATTAGGACAACTATATATATACATGTGTGTATATATATATATATATATATGAATACATGAGGCTTCTGAACTGATAGTTAAGTAATTACCATGTTAATATGTTCTGTTGACGAATATTATATGTAAAATAGGTCTTTTTGGAATGCAGGAATATACACACATACTTATGAATATTATATATATGATATTCACCAGTTTATCTTAATTAAAACTGCTAGAATAAAACCATACAAAGGTGTAATTCCATGGGCACTTTATATGAAACTAATTAACATAAGAGGATGAGGATGATTATAATAGTAATATACGGGGAAAAGAAACCCAACAACATACATCAATAAAACTCCCCGACATTATGATGTCCACTTGTTTTCAACTTGATGACTGCAAGGAACAATGTTGATCCCCCCCCCATAAAAAAATATATATTGAGGGTGGGAAAGATGTTTCCCGTACTGGCGTACTTGAGCTTTTTATTTTACCGTACTGGAAGCCCTCTTATTTTATGTACTTCGTACTATCCAAAATTTTGATAGATTTTTATTTTCTGTACTACGAACTCTAGAAAAATAATTACCTGTACCAGCGTAAGGAGCCCCCCCCCTTACCCCCTTCATATATATTACAGGGAAGTTCAATAGACGAAAGCTGCGTGAGTAATCCGTGTCAAGGTCCAGTATCCGTTTTTTCCTGATGGTTTAAGTAATATAACGGCTCTTCTATCTTAGGCTTGTTGCACTATGTGAACATGGGTCGTACAGCAACAGTTCAAACCTTTTAAACTCTTTCAGTGCCAATCACGACTTAAGTTGAACTACTTAAGTCAAACTAGTCTGAATTATCATTAGGATCCCAGATTCGTATTCCTCATAAAAAACATTCAGTCAAGTAGGACCACCATGCCTATAGTTCCAGAAACAATACCCCGGGTCAACAGCTGTTCTGCATTGCGGCCAATGCGCGCCGAGAAAAGCGGTTGACTCAGTCCAAAATCTGGAACTGAAAGAGTTAAATGTACCTTTGGCTATGGTTCGCTGTGGACAAGTTCTTTTTCATGGTTACATTGCTGGTGGATTGACCTTGTTATGGTCTAGCTTCATGAAAATCTCACGGAAAAAAATTAGCTGTACATTAGATCAGCTGTGCTCTTTGAAATGGTCAACATCTAATTTATAGGCTTATCAAAATATTTTCTGTAGTGATAAAAATTCTATCCCAAAGGTGAGAGGATCGGTTTAAGCGACCGTGGACCTTTATAGGTTGATACATCTCTTAGTTCACGGATCTAGATTCTTTCACATGAATAGTTTGCACGGAGAAATCCAGTTTGGCAAGCTGTTTCGTGACGAAACTGGTATTCCGGATGGGTTTTAATGGACTTTTGGAATTTGTGCATAAAAATTTATCACTATATTGTTCTAACATTTTTCCTTAAGAACACTTTGGCACTGCAAGAGCAAATAACATTAGATCACAACAGTCTTTGATAGAGTTAGGATAGTAGATCACGTTTTTCCCCAGAGTCTTCTTGTTAATCAAAGCAATGATCACATACTTAGGTAAACCAGAGACATGTACACAGTGACGTCAAATCATGCAAGAGGAATATGCACACTGACGTCAAATCATGTTGTTTGGTATGATTCATAATGTTATTACCCTTTGCCTCGCCTAATGAAAAATACAGTTTCAATCGGACGTAGTTCAAGTACAAATTAATTATCTATGTCAATCAGGGTAGGAAATTCTTGTATAAAAAAATTTATAGACATACTCTTAGCCGTGCAAGATATTAAAGACGTTTCTTATGTCACATCGAATTTACAAAAAAAGAATATATATATATATATATATATTTGTGTATATATATATATATATACATGTATATATATACACATATATATATATACATATATATATATATTATTTTTGTCAAAAGGAGTCTATGCTCTCAAAACCAGACACACACACGCACACGCACACACATATGTATGTACATAAATATGTAAATATATATATATATATATATATATATATATATATATATATATATATATATATATATATATATATATATATATTGAGGTTTATCATGGGGCATTTAAAGATTACTATGCTGGATACTTGTGAATATGTTCAATGTGTAATTTCTAATCAGTTTATTTGCTATTGTGATATGTATTTCAGAAATATTGTCATTTTATGGCCTAATCATATAATTCATATTTTGAACTTGCTGAATACAAACTACTACATATTTAGGGATTATTGGTACTTCTTTTGTCTAACTCTCGGGCATGTAATTTCTAATCTGTTTACCAACTATGTTTCTACTTGCCGCAATATACAGTCTCTACACGGCCGAGTCATAGACCTACTATTCAAGTAATGCACTTGTTCAGAACAAACAGACTCTTTACATTGTACGAATAGCTTAGTTCCGAGATAGGGACAATTTTTGCCACCGGTGGCGCTGACTGCTATGTTCCCGCGAAGTCACGGACGTTTCTCCAAGTCTCGGGGGACACTTTCAAGTCTCGCCATTTTTCCCATTGGGTTAACACGGGAAAGTTGGTGTCATTTTTTTAGCGCGGGTTATTTCAATAACCTACAAGTGTAAATACAAGAAAGCATGCCAGTGTACAACTGTAAGATACCAGGATGTACCAAAGATAGCAGAAAACACGGTCACTATGAAAAATATTGCCACAAAACCTATACAAATTGGGGCCTGCATTGTGGCACAACTAACCATGCATTAAGTCACCCTTGATTGACTCGGTGAGTTCTGAGGGATTAGCCAAGGGCGCACTTCTGCCAGTGCTTTGAAGATCCTCGCGCTTGGCTGACCACTAACCAGATTAGCCCTTGACGGGTGCAATCAGAAATTAACAGTAAAGCACCTGACTTAAATTCGAAATACACTGTCTGCAAACTTTGTTACCTGATCACTGGCACACTGTAGGCCTTCAAGCATTTTCAGATCAGCTGTTATTATTTGTTTAAGATTGGCGACATTAAACAATAAATAAATATCGAATAATTATTATTAAAGCCAGTATGGATGACCCCTTCTTCCGTGACTATTCCGCAGACCTGGTTCAGTGCCTCGCCTTGCGAGGTTGGTCTTGTACAAAGTGCCTTCACCTGTTCCGCAAGTTGGTAGCCCCTGGATTCGCGGTACTTCTGAACATTCTTGGGTGTCCAGTCACATTTGCTTATTAGGTAGGCAATCTTTAGAAACTTCTTAAGGTCAACCACTTTCATCTTTGAGAATTTGTCGAGTAGTTCATTTTCCGTCTGTTCAATCACGTTAATCGCCGCTCCGTCGTCCGTATTTCCCGCCATGTTCACTGAAACTGAACGATCACTGTTCTGTTCTGTTCTGTGGTGGGATTTTTTTGGCTGTCTGTCGATATGACAAAGTTAGCCAGGATGGGTTTTGTTATTCTTAAGTAGGTTATGGGTGCCGGTAGTGCAGAAAATTTGAGTATATTTGATTGTATGGTACGGGGAGGGGGAAGTCGTCAGGCCACGGGGGGGGGGGGGGGGGGGGGGGGCAAGGGCCTAGTGGACACCGTCCTGAAAGACAAACCCGCTCCACAGGCTAGACAAAGTGTTTTTTTTTTTTTTTAATCATAACTATTTGTAATATGGGTTCCTCGCGGGCGTGGGCTCCCTCATGCAGGTTACGGGGGGGGGGGGGGTAGAGCCTAGTGGCCACCGTCCTGAATGGGGCAATCCCAGAACGATCACTGTTGCATGTCGATTCTCTTATGGGTTTCGCTGTCACGCTGTGTTGGTCCCGGCCTACTATTACCCCGGGAAAGCTTGACCGCGGAATTACGTTACCAGGCATATCGGGCATGCGCGGAGGGAAAAAATCTACCATGCGCAGCCTGGTGTTAAAAAAAAAATCCCTAACTCGGAACGCCCGTATTATCATTGGCTACATATAGAGATTATTATTATTATTATTATTATTATTATTATTATTATTATTATTATTATTATTATTATTATTATTATTATTATTATTATTATTATTATTATTATTATCGTTATCATCATCATCATCATCATTATTATTATTATTATTGTTATCATTATCATTATCGTTATTATTATTTGTTATATTTGTTAATGCTCGATTGCAATTTCTTATTAGTTTGTGGGTATGTGAATGCTTTTGAAATATGGCCCTAGGAGGCCGAGTCATACTAATGTAGTTGTGTACGTTATTTTTCAGGACTTATAGATGTATTATTGATCCTTCACTCATTTGCACATTTTTTATTTTTTTTTTATAAATGTCTGTGAATCTTTCGTCCATGTTGTAACGGTTCCTTCCCAAATATATATAGTTCAACAATGGTGTACATCCGTCGTTTCTGTCTAAACTACCTTGGTGTCCAGATAAGTTGTTTCACACTTTCCTTCAATGCATCGTCTTTCATTTTGCACTTGCCTTTGCCTCCTTGTTCTTCGTATCTTTCCTTCTACGGTGTTACCATGTCTTATATGCCTTATAAGTTAATTTTTTACAAAGGCCAAATTAATGGGTACCAGTAATGTTCACAACTGAGTCACTAATTGTCTCTTTCTCAACAGATACATTTCTTCCCAAGTCTACCTAATTTCTAGTGTGACTGTTCATCATCAGATAATTATTATTTTGGCTTTCTGGCATTATTCTTGTCTGTCATAATTTCCAATGGGTCTTTATACTTTCAACACATCTGTATGCCACTTTGTAATCTTTTGATTCTATCGCTGTTCATCCGCATTCTTGTCTTACCTATAATAATGCTGCAAATAAGTGTTTTAAATTTTGTCATTCCAATGCTCTCGGCCTGAAAAGTACAGTTACACTTGCTGAAAAATTCAAATACTAGACCAATCTAAAAATTCTAAATATCATTTTCGCGTGCAAAAATTGGCTTAAGAGAATTACTCTGATTAACGCCTTCTCTAAGAGATCGATTTGCAAGTACGGGGGTGGTGGTGTTAACTTTCATTCATCCATCTCGGCCATGTGTAAAGGGTTCAGACCTATACGATCCCAATAGACCATGTCAGAAATGAGTTTCACCACCAGATGGCTCTGGGGTACTATACACCCTAGCCTGACAGAGTGCCCACTAGCTAAGCATGGCAGAGTATGGGAGGTGGACAGTCTTTGAGTTGAAACAGGAACTAATCAAGAGAGGAGCACCAATTAAAGGCAAAAAGTGTGATTTAGTAGAAAGGTAAGTACTTGCTGATCAGTTTCATATATTATCTTACAGGAATTTATGGAATGTGGAATAACCTGGTCAAAGTGTACATAAGCCACCAGTAGCCTGACCTGAGCCAAGCCTCTGGGGCCCAGCCAGTAGCTTGTATATTGGGTCACTCCAGGGGATTAGCAAGGTGTTAATGCTGCTGTTGTAACGAAGGGCAGCCAAGCTGTTCAAATGTAAGGAAAAAGGTAAACTTTCAAACTGGAGGGGACATAAAGTTACTTTTCCTTTTCTTGTTTAGTTTTTCATCTTTGCCTTTGAGTATGCAGTGTTTTTACCTCATTGTTATTCTGGACAAACACATTACCAACAAGTGTCTTGTATACACAGCACACCAATAAAGCACACTCCCCAGAGGAACTAGACAACAGCAGCATTAACACCTTGCTTATCCCCTGGAGTGACCCAATATACAAGCTACTGGCTGGGCCCCAGAGGCTTGGCTCAGGTCAGGCTACTGGTGGCTTATGTACACTTTGACCAGGTTATTCCACATTCAAAATAATGTATGTATGGCTATGAAAGTCTCTCTTTATGGAACATTAATTATACTTTTAATCACAGTCTCATAATTTGACTTGTCACAGAATTGTGTGTGGCCAAGAGACAACACACACACAGCAATATATGACCAGTGATGTAAACTGCTGGTTCAACCCATTGGAGTCAAGTGACTAAACTTGTAATCTTTGGATAAATTCCTGTAAGATAATATATGAAACTGATCAGCAAGTACTTACCTTTCTACTAAATCACACTTTTTGCCATTAATTGGTGCTCCTCTCTTGATTAGTTCCTGTTTCTACTCAAAGACTGTCCACCTCCCATACTCTGCCATGCCTAGCTAGTGGGCACTCAGTCAGGCTGGGGTGTATAGTATCCCAGAGCCATCTGGTGGTGAAATTTCTGACATGGTCTATTAAAATGCATCTGGATATAAACATGTGTACATTGTAAAAAGTAATAGTTTGAGACGACTATCATCTACCAGGCCGCGGGCACAATCTGCACAGCTCCAGAAAACAACTCATATTGGCAATCAGAAGTAAGAACGTTAATAGCTGGTGTGCTGATCGGAATCCCCGCCCCCCAACTCAGAGAGCGCACTTTGCCTATCTTTTGTCAAGCTCTTGGCACAACCTCTTTCAGCTTGTAAACAAACCTACTAGAATAAGCAAATCATCAAATAGCTTACTTTATGTGATGATCGCCGATTCACTGTGACTCGTACTGGATTGTAGTGCGCAGGCGTCAGGTCTTAATTTAAGTCATTCTGTTGTTTTCTGGTCATTTATTCTTCCAGTGTTCAAAGGTAAACCTTTCAAAGACTTGTATGGGACTTTGATAAGGTAAAATTGCCTGATCTGAATGCAGCTTTCTCTCAAGATCCTTGTTCAATGTTCTTTACGAGTACGTTTCACTAAAAAACGGTTCACCTACAGATATTCAGGCTTCAAGTCCGACGACCCCACTGTTAATCAGCTTGTCTGTATCAATCATAATATTTACAATGGCCTGGAGCACCCAAAAGAAATCAGGTCGTCCTAGACAGGTCTCCGGGATTTGACAAGGCTTGGCACCCTGGTCGCCTCAAAATGTGCCAACGTGGTATTTCTGATCACCATGTTGACTGGATTGGGAGCTACTCAGCAAACCAGGGTCTATGTGTAGCAATACATGGTGGAGTTCCCCAGGGTTCCATACTTGTCCCTCTCCTCTTATCGGTTTATGCAAATGACTTTGAAGATAACATTTGTCATGATGTGAATACCTGTTTTTCTATCATTCATAACTGGTACAAAAATGTGGGATATCATGTTCAATGCTGTTAAGTCTCTATCTGTTGTTTTCTCTGGAGAAATATCCAAGCCATTTCATCCTCTCTCCAAGCCATACTACTGTCCAGTCAATCTTGGCCAGTAAGTTTGTTCTGAAGCAAACAACCATACCCGTCTTGCCATTATTCTTGACGGTGATTAATCCTGATGTGTTCACATCATCCATATCACCGATAAAATTAATCAGTGCATAGCAATTCTCCATAGGTTCAAACATGAACTCTCCCATAAACCATTGGTTATGCTTTATTTTTCCATAATTGAACCGATTCTTTAATATGATTGTGTTCTACTTGACAACTATAGTGAAGGCTCACCTATTCTTATGGAATTGATACAGTTCAAAGTGGTAAAACTATATATACTGGAGCCTTAAGGCTCCCATGCTAAAGTACTTCAGGCACTCGAATCATCAACACTCACAAGCAGACGTGAATATTTCAAGGTAATTCTTTTCTAAAACCAATACAATAATCTAGTTTACATTCCCCCTCCCTTTAGTCCTTTACTTCATAACAGCTTTATGCCCTATCAAATGCAGAATCTGGCACTCTATTAATTGTTTTTTTTATTATACCATCCAGGTACAGAAGAAATTGATTGCAAACAACAGAAATTACTTATATCTCCACATCTTCAAGTCTGAGCTGAACGCCACTAAACTAGTAGTGACAACACACCTGACTTTTATACCTGTGGGGGCTGCTTCACTAACATTTTTCACACTCAGGTGCCATTGGGGTCTGCTAGCTTCAACTTTGGCCTTTAAAAGGTCAACATGATTGCAAGTCTTACATGTGCCTGCTCCTGCCCAGCTGAAGACAAGAAGCATTTCCCTCTCTTTGGCCTAAATTTTCAGTCTCAGAAAAAAATATCACATTCTACTGTGTCTATATCAGCTCCTGTAATTCACACCAGTCTCATTTTCAGTGCCATGAGTGACAATTTGGTCAGTCATTTTATTTTGGCACTAAATAAAAAATTTGATGGTTCAAATAGGCAAATTTTACAGGCTGTTCAGAAGTATGTTTGCCGAAACTTGATAATTCATATTCTAACTTATCCAATTCCTATGTTCATCTTTGTCTCCTGGAGCACTCTCCACATTGTTGTATGGAGCTATGTAGTCAGAAAACTGTGCTTAAATAAACTCTCAAAATCCGGTATATATATATATATATATATATACACAGTGAAACCTCCCAATACCGAACACCCTTGGGACCGGAAAGAAGTGTTCAGTATAGTGAGGTGTGCGGTTCAGGGAGGTTTGATAGTATTGAAAGAATGTATTTTGGACCGAGAAATGGTGTTCAGTATAGAGAGGTGTTCGGTATACAGAGGTGTTTGGTTAGAGAGGTTTTACTGTATATATATATATATATATATATACAGTAAAACGGAATTTAAAGTGCTTCTACCACCAGGTGGCTAACTGTATGTTAATTTTATGGATGGGCCAGACATGTTAATTTTATGGATGGGCCAGACATGTTAATTTTATGGATGGGCCAGACCAATATACATGATCTCTAGTCAGTTCAAGAAATGTGTAACACCCCAACCGATGTTATCCTGGCTGGCACGCCCAGTCCACAAACAGACATGAAAGAAGGGCCAATTATCACATGACCATTGTATAATGACATCACAGCTTACGAGTCCACCAAGGAAGTAAAAAGTGGCCCACTTTTTCTACCCACTTCCTATTACCTTTAAAATTATTCTTCCTATTTATATCTCCATTTAACCCTTTTCCCCCTTGAATTCAGACTGAGTCAACAGCTTTCCTAGGCATGGGATGGGCACTAAGTGCCCAACCCATGCCAAGGAAAGCTGTTGACCTGGGGCATGTGATCTTGATAAGGCTCATGTACATTTCTCAGTCAAATTGTTTTTCATAACTGTTGAAATTAGTTGAAAACACTGAAGCAGACGACATTTGACAACCAGCCGGTTTTGGCTGGTTTGAGGGGGAAAGGGTTAAAAGTGACAGTCTGGAACTGAGTTATAGTATTTATACTTTTTAAGGAGTATATCAATTGGTAACATTGTTTGCATGTTCCTCCGCGTTCTGAAAATACATTTTGTGTCTCTAGGTGGCTCATAGTGTTTTTGCGCGAAACGGACCCATATGGTTTGTTACTACTGCATGTGATTACTTTCAGCATCTTTTTCGGTGATTATATAGTTTTCATTTGCCTGGAAAAGTTTGAGCCCTCTCAGCCTCAAGCAGATAACTTCTACTACTATTACTACTACTACTACTACTACTACTACTACTACTACTACTACTACTACTACTACTACTACTACTACTACTACTACTACTACTCGTCCTGTGGCACTCTGGTAATTTGCTGGGGTCCTGTATCATAGCTGATACAGATGAATGAAAAAAACCTTTCCTTCTGACCCTATCCCTGCCTCTAAAGCTGAGGCATTTTCAATGTCCTGTGCACACAGTCATGGGAGCCCTGATAAAAGCTACCACCTCTCCCTTTCCTTCCCAAAGCCTGGTATTCTAGTTAATTCTGATAATTGCTACTACCTTTCCTTTTCCTTCCCAAAGCCTGTTATCCGTATTAATTCTGTTCTCTCCTAATTCTACTATTCATTTTTTTTCTCCCAGCACACTACCAGGAGTCATGTACAGTTCGGACCCATTGATTTCCATCTGGTAAACCTCCAGTTAAACCTTAACTCCATGCCACGTGCTCACGTGCTCAGCTTCTACTAAGCACCACACTTTACAGTTGTGATCTTCATTCTGCCCTTCCCTAAACATATTTTCCCTAATCTCTCTGTATATACATCACACTATACCAACCAGTGGTCTACCATCTCATACTGGGAACAAACTCTACACTTACCATTGCCACCTGCATTCCATTTCTGTATTCTTTTTTTTCTAAATTGATAACTACTGCCATACTCTAGAACAAAAGTTTGGATCCCTTCCCCCATCCCAGCATGTGCTTTTCTTTGTTTTTTTGAACACATGTATGCATTTAGTGTATTTTTCTTTGGCTTCTATGAACCCATGTATTCACTTAGCATACTTTTCTCCCTCACTCCTCTTCTCCAGTCTTTGTTCTATCCCTCTGTTACTACCTTCCCTGTATATGTTTTCCTATCCTCAACCTAATCATAACCTAAAGTTTGCGCCTTTTTGTGAAAGGAGCTGTGACGTCATCTGGAGAAATGTTTCCACTGAACCAATCAGAATGCTAACAAGGGGAGTTGCTGGTGATGCAACGGGCAGTGACGATTAGTCATTGTCTTTTGGGGGTGATCCGTTTCACCGATGAGGTAAAACAGCACTAGTATCTGCAACAACAGACTTGCATAGTGTAACTATTGGGTTCTATGACCCATGCATAGATTTAAAAAAAACATTGAAGAAATCACCTAAAAAGACTAAACTTATACAACTTTACCACTGTACAGTTGATACCAGCACCATTTTCTCAGATTAGGATTTTGTCCAGACATTTGCACTACCGCATATATGCCACCATAAAGATAAGAAAATCATAAGGCTGCATTTAAAATTTATGTTAAAAATACACGAGGGAGAATGTAAAATAAAAAAAAAACTCCATGCAGGTATAACAATAATGAAAAAACTTTTTATTAGTAATTTGAAATTTAGTGCCATTTTCCACTATATAATTCTTGGCCATTTACAATAGCTGATGATGCAGGGATAAATGTTAAAGTATGTCATTTGCAGAAAGTTCTTCCATGCTTTAAAAGTTTAGGCTGCAACCATAAATGAAATAATATTGTCATTTGCAGAAATCTTTTTCTGCCATCAACACCGCTTTGACACACATGGTTTGGATGTGTAGTATATATATATATATATATGTATATATATATATATATATATATATATATATATATATATATATATATATATATATATATATATATATATATATATATGCAGCTGGTCACTCTGGTGGGTTCACAGATGAGTTGGCTCATCTGATAAGCTCTTGCTATAAACAGATGTGGCTATCAGCACCTCGTATGCTCAGGTCAACATTCATATCACCGAGAATAAAATCCTCTTTATTTATTCTATGTTGAGGGTGAATTATCATTTTCTAGGGTGAAATTCAAAGTAATAAATAAATATAGATCACATGACCTAAACATTGTTACAAGTAGATTGTGACACGCCTGCATCAGTGACATAATGTTTTGACATTTATTTTAGACAAAATCAAATGTGCGCCAGCGATGCTTGATTGTATGTGACACGTGAAGTGAAATAACGGCGATGGACGTAAACTAAAAATGCACGCTGGATCAGCATTGAAAGCAGGCCTAGGGCATATATTTTTTGCGATGAATACATAGAATAAACAAAATTTTACATGGCTGGAGAGTGAGTTACTATTTTTCTCTCACTTGGGATCGTTGTTGGTGTTGAAAATCACTTGTGACCAGTGGTCACTCGAGATTCTACATGGCAACAACTTTCCCTCACTAGTAGCTGACTCTCTGTATGATTCTCTATTTTTGATGATATCTCTTTAAAAACAAATCTGATAAAAGGTCCTCGAACATATTGTTAGCAGATGATGGTCTGTATATAGACGTTACATCATTAAAGTCTACATCCAGTTGGGGTATATTTTATAGGCAATGACTCTATATCAGGGTTACAGTCAGGGCGCTGTTACTATATAAATGTATCTGATATATACATCCAGACCCCCACCACTTTGTCTAGAGGCTGATCTGTCTCTGCTGATGAAGGAAAACCATGGAATTTGAAAATGATCAGCTATATTATCGACACCATTAACCCAAAGCTCATTGATGCACATAATGTCAATTTCCGAATCCTTAAGCATTATTTTTAGTTGGTCTAGCCTGCCGGAGGCATAGAGTCTATTAGCCTTAAGATTCCCAATTTTTGTACCCTTTATCATATTTGGGATGTTAAAAAGGCTGATTGTATTGTTATCATCTGGGTTACCGTAGCAGTAACAGGCACCTTTATTGGATAAAAGGGCTGCTGACACTCCAGTGCAACTAGTACAGTCATGGCTTGGAAATAATATACCTGTTTCATGTTTGGGGATGTTAGGCAGTGTCAATTGGTCCTTAAAACTTATGTCATACTCAATAAAGTTCTCTATGATAACAGACCTAGGTAAAACAGCTTATAAAGCATATGTCTTATGGTTCTACGGTCATTTTTTCGACCAATTGGTAAATTATGGTCCATAAATACACTTAAGAGGAATTTCGAATGATTCATTCGGGAGGCCCGACATCACAAATGAATGAATGAAACATGAAGGTGTCCAGAAAATTGTATTGCCAGGTAGTTTTGGCTTAAAAGTATTTTACGATAAGGATACAATTGTAAATATCAATATGGGAAACAGGGCAAGGCCCTATATAAATGCTTCTTGCACATCAAAAAGATTGCAAAAGAGATGTCACGTATCACAGGTTGACAGACAATTTATGATAAGAAAGAACGCCACAAGACGTGGGCAGGTAATAGTGGCGGTGCCACACGAGCACAAGCGGAACGACACAAGACGTGACAGATAGAAAGTAGAAGGTAAAGTCCGTCTTCACTTAACCCTTAAAGTGCTTATCACTGCTTTAGTCGTTTTCTCATTACTGTTAAACATATGATGGTTAAAAGATTCAAATTCCTCATCAAGATACCTTTTATTCAAATACCTGCAAGCCTAGTCTAAAGCAAAAAGTAGTCTTAGTCAACAGCTTTCCTGGGTGCACTTTGCGCGCATTGCGCGCCAGATGCCCCCAGGAAAGCTGTTGACTCAGTCTTAAATCAGCGCTTTAAGGGTTAACTATATGGTACAATCCAGTAAGACAATAGTTACACAGATAGTTCATTTCTGGTTTCAAGATTTTGACCATAATATAAACTACGTCACTGCTCTCTGTCTGCCTGTTGTTTCGATAAAGTTATGGACTGCGTCAAAAATGATTTCATTTTGCTTGGAGGTACATGTTTTGGACCCAAATAATAACGTCGACATCGTAAATGGTGGAAAAGACTCAAGAAGCTCCGTGTCCTCAAGAACATGTACACAGAGCTTTAAATTGGTAGCCCTGTGCGGTCCAAGGGTCTCCTTTTTTGTTCTGAAGTGTATTTCTCTAAGTTATGTAAAACGGACACTCGCAACAATAATGATAAACATCTTCATTTCCGTTTCCACAGGCCCACTGAAGGGGAGCCTCTAAGACCCTTTTTAAACAGATCTGAGTTTAGCTTCCTCCATACTTAACAACGCGTGGCAACAGGAAGCCTTCTGTCACCTCGGTAATATACCAGTATTTGCACTTTTTCCCCTGGTCTAATTTATCTTTAAAAGAGATGTAAGATCTTCGGCATTAAGCACATCAGCAGGCAAGTCATTCCACAATCGTACAACTGATGGGAAGAAAGAAGTTTTAAATAGGTTTGTTCGTGTTCGAATAACAGAGAGATTCGTACCAGATCTGACATTGCACCTGTTTCTTTCATTGACCAAGTTAGGAATGAGATTGCATAAATATGAAGGAGCTACACCGTGTATGACCTTGTAAAATAAGATCAGCTTGCTTTTTTCACGGCTCTGAGATAATGTTTCCAATCCTGTTTCTTCACAAATAAAATCGTGACTAGTCCTAGAAGTGGCCCCAGTAATAACTCTAGCTGCTAGTTGTGGAGGCTCCTGCAACGTTTGGTTGTCCCATACCACTGATCCATACCCCAAGAGAGGTCTGATAAATGAAAGATAAAGAATCTCGTAGCCTTTCATCCATGAAAACAAGATCGGGATAATTTAAAGGATTCCTCTTCTTGGAGATGACCATACTGGTCGATTTCAAAGGGTTGATCCATTGCCGCGACCAACCCTCAACTACCTGCAAGTCAGTACTGAGAGCATTTGTCGAAGGAATTGGGTCATTTACTCTGATGAACAGAGTTGTGTCATCGGCTAAGAGCCGAATGGATGGACGAACTATATCTACTGTATCATTTATGTATAACAGGAACAGAATTGATCCTAAAACAGAACCTTTAGGGGCGGCTACTTTGACTCCTGCCCAGTGCCATGTCGCACGCTGGACAACAACTCTTGGCTCAGGTCCATCTAAGTAATCACATTCAAATAGGTAGCCCCGTGAGGTCACAAAGTCACAAAAGTCTGTCACTGGAATTCAATCACATGAATTAATATCTTAGGTCACCATGTTGCCTTTAAAGCCCTCCAAGGTCACAATTCACTGTTTACTCACATGAGGCCCATGCACATGTACATGATAAATGTGTGCAATGACGTATTAAAGTTCCCGACAGTTGTCTTGCTGGATTGTACTAAAATTCGTCCCTTTGAAATGTGGACGTGTGATCTCTGATCGCTAAACTGATATCGCACGATTTCTTAAGTGTTCCATTGGAGCAATCTTTTGGCAGTGACTTGTGTACACACACCATGACATGATGACCTGCTCCAAGCTTCCGATGACGCACTTTAAGGGCGTGGTACACTTCTACGGTACTTTACACAGAAAATGCGACTTTGCTCCAAACAAGTTTTATACACCAGACTTCTTATTTGATATCATGTCAACTGCATATTTTCTAAAAGATTCCATTTGCATAAAGTTTTTAAGAATAATGAAATCTCATTAAGTGTCATCAAATTGACTTTTAATCGCTTCAGTAAAAACACTTTTAACGTTACCTGATTTTCCAGGAAAAAAAGCACAAACACCAAAATTGAGAAATATTATTTTTATGGGAAACGAAATAGTACACTTCTGGCAGCAAAAGCGTATTTCAAATTTTGGATAAAGGTTTTAGTTCACAATTTACATGATGTGCAAATTAAGATTTCTTTAAAATTAAAATTTAAAAAAAAATGTTAAACAGCACTAAAATCATAACTAAGTCCTTCTTCAAAAATAAAATATGATTTCGGAGAGCGATGTGTGTTCTTTCATTTGAAACAACAATCTAAATCTAATTTTAATCTTTAAATCATTGTAGATTTAATGCAAAATTTAAGTATTTTAATCAAAATTTAATTACATCAATAGCGACACTCAAATATTGTATTCACCACCAGAACCAAACTTGATGTCAAGTTTTCATTCAGAAAAATATATTTTTTAGGATATTAAATGGTAACCATAGGCACAAATTTAACATTTATACGTGACTGCCGTAAAGTATACCACGGCCTTGATGACATTTTCAAAATTATGAATGAGAAGACTTGCATGTTTGCTGCTCCAAATATATATTTGAATTGGCTTCGCCGCAAGATGCCTTTGAAGAGTTAATATTTTTGTGCAGTGAAGTACGAGCCACTTGACTATTGGCTAGCTGTAGAAAATGTGGGTATAGTGCTTAAGTCAAAGCCAACCGAAGAAAAAACCATAATTTGAATGGAAAAGACAGTAACAGTGGATCAGTGGGATTCAAATCCAGCCAAGAGAACTAAAGTCACAGGGAAATATCGTTTGGTATCCCCAAATCATCTTGCTAAATTTAAAACAGACATTGTGGACAGGTACCAATCTCACACTACAGTAATGATGACACAGGCAGCTGCCCAACATAATATTATATTCTGATTGAGGGCTCAATACTTCATGTGCCAGCCAGCAGCTTTAATTCGCAAGCTTTCCGAGCCTGCTATGTCCTCACTGTGATTATGGAATATATTTCTGGTATTATCTCGCACGTGGCACTTCAAATGAACATTACTTCAGTTCTACTTGACTGATCTGAATAATGTTCGCATCTCTGAGTTTATATGGATAAATGGGACCGGTCAATTATGATTTTCTAGGGTTGGCTTTGACTATAAGTTAGAAAAATAAATAGTTATCTACATTTCAAAGAAATGAACCAAATGTTCACACTTGTTGATATAGCTCTACGCTGACACAGGATCCCGAGTTACTTGATGTCTTTTATCAGCTAAAGTTCGACACATTTAGTTTAGTCTTAACCATCTAAAAGAAGTTCATTTTCACGTTACAGGTGGGTAGTTCAAAATATTGTAATCTTTGCAACATACATGTTTTGCCATGTATGACCTATGGATCTGGCTTTAAGTTGAAAGCTAAATTGCATTTCAATGTATTGTATTATTGAGGTTATCCTAAACATTTGCATGGCTGTCTTGCTAAAGAAGTGCACATGATTTGTATATCATATTTCGATATTGCGAATTTTAGCCGAGCATATTTCAGTAAATATAAAGAAGACTAGTGGTTTATAATCTGAGATTATAAACTAAAAAACTAGAAGCTTGAAAGCAAATCTGTCTGTGTGCCTCCAAAAGTTGCATCGAGTTAAATCCTACAGCGTTTGTTTGTGGTTTATCAGGTGCACCTTCAGCACAAACTTATGAATTAGATTGGAAATGGCACCTCTACCCATAATAGCTTTGAAAATACCCAACATTTAAACTTTTTTCAGTGCCCCTAATTAGCATCAATTAATGAACACTTTTTCGTCTACATAATGACAGGGTTTTCTCATGCAATTATGCTGAAGAGGGTGTTAAGGTTCATGGGGGCTTAACGGAGACATTCAAACTAGTGAAATTAAACTTTTGCTATTTTTTGGGATGATAAAATGCTAATTTTTATCCATGCCAAATGGTTTCACTGTAACACGTTTACTTCTATGCAAAACTTAAAGATGAAAAAGTGTCCTCTATCAGCACAAGGTTTATGGAGTGAATCAGTTAATTGGCCGTTGGATGTGGTCACTAATGGCAATGTTTAGATAACCTTTCACAGTCAAAGCCTTACTGATAATAATAATAATAATGATGATGATGATGATGATGATGATGATGATGATGATGATGATGATGATGATGATGATGATGATAATACGTTTTTAGCGGGGGCTATGTGTGACACAAGTGCTCTAGAAAAAAAGAAAAGTAGAAGAGGCAGAGAAAACCATGATAATCAGGACCTGAGCCAAGGCAAAGGGTCCAAGACACATTTCCTTACAGCTATGGTGGGCCCCTGGATCATTTCCTGTCTGTACTTTGAAATTCTAATTGACCCTTTTGCTGTCTAACTTAATCATTTCATTTTATTTCTCCCAGCATTCTACCAGGTAGCCCTGTACACTTTTAGTACCTTTCCTGCCTCAAAGAAAGTGATCCTTTAAACCTAAAAGCTACATGTTCTTCTTTCTCTAAACACCGAACGTCTTCTAAATCCTTGTTATTATAGTCTTCCCTGTGCCACTTTCTGAAAAAATCTTCTCTTATCTCTCTGTATGCATCACACTACAACAACCAATGATCCAATGTCTCATCTGCCTCAGGTCTATATACCTTACATTTTCCATTTCCCATTTGCTTTCTTCATTCCTTGGATATGTCCCTCACTTATTGAAATCACATCTAAGCCATAGATCATCCCTGGTATTGCAACTCTATCCTATAACACCCTCGCTGTGTACGCTCTGTTGAAACTTTTCAGTGCCGTAGCTTTTAGTATTGCCTTCGTATGAATCACTTCCTGTGTAATCTTCTCCACCTGGTAGCTGAATATGCTTCTACTCGACGCTTTTATCTTAACGCCTTGGTATTCATACTCGTCAATCTCCTCAACTTCGATCAACTGTTCTCTACCATCTAGAATGTGCAATTGCCCGATTTTCTCTTTTTTATTCCTATTCGGTTTCTGATCTAGAGTAGTAACAATCCGTACTTAATTCTAACCTCCATTTATTCCCAAAATCGCTTGGTATGTTCAGCATATCTTGTAGTTCTCTCTGGGACTGTGCCTTGAGTACAATGTCATCTGCAAAATATAAACCGGGGATTTTTTTATCACCTACTTTTATTCCCTTATCACACTCCATTAACTGATCCTCGAACTCTTAGATATGCCGAGCACACAAAACTGGGGACAGCACATATCCCTGCTTTAAGCCTACATCCAGACGTGCATTATCTACTTATACCTTTCCTAATTACAGTGTACAGTCTACATCTGCATACAACGTTACACTTTCAGAATTTCTGGAAAGTTTCCACCAAAAATTTTGTCCACTTAATTTTCTTCCCATAGGGCATGTCTCCATACCCTGTCAGGTGAACGGAAGGCCTTTGTACAAGGAACATAAATCTCACACCCTGAATATAATTCTGAGCAGTACGTTTGAAATTGTCCGGTTTCAGTGGCAATTTGCACTGAAAGAGCTCAGTGCGATGTCATCCTGCAATGGTCATTTGATAATCAGCTCTCTATCATCTCCTTATGTGACACGTACCCAGCGGGTTATACATTGGCTGAGGTGTTTTCCTACTTCCTGGACTGATAAGAAATTGCGTGCGCTAGTAGTAGTGGACTACACTTGTTAATCCTTTTATTTAACACATTAACATTTTTTAAGTCGAAAAATTCGGGAAATTCAAATTCTAAAATTTGGTCAACAGCATAGAACTCATTTTTAGGTAATGCTCACACTGGAAAAGTCCCATTATATATTGTACATTACATTCGTTCGACAAATCAACCTTCCCTCAACACTAATCACACATGTATTTTAAAAACTACCTCTATGCTGCGGCTATGCTGTTTCACCGAACAACTGTGGCTATGCAGCTATGCTGTTTCCCAAACCCAAGTTAACCCTCCAGACAAGCTGAAATAAAATGTGTCAGAGTTGAATTTGACGCAAAATAACGCCACATGACGGCCACTTTCTCGATAAAATCTTTCACCCAGTGTGGATCAATAATATTTTATTAGGATTTAGGGAAGGGCGGCTTGAAACTTTTTCTTTTTATGTGTCACAAAATTCATTGAGGGCCGGGCCTTTTGAGTAGGGTCGGTCTGGTTACTGGAACAACACATATATTTTCGTTAGGTCTTAGGTAACTTGGACATTTGTGAAACAGGTTTAAAATGGATGTTCTTTCCCCTTTTATACATTTCCTCCTTTGACGTCAGTTTAATTTGTTACCTGGGAACGGCCGGAGGCACTTGTTCTATATAAACCTCAGTTCAACTTTTTTATAATTGAAATGCGAAACAACACCTGGATGCTACCTTCATATAGGTGTATGGATTGTGCTTTGTCCAGGGTCATATCTCAGCATATAGTTATCACCTGTCCTATCAGACATGACCATCAATGAAGTAAATGTACACCCACATGACCATCAATGAAGTAAATGTACACCCACATGACCACCAATGAAGTAAATGTACACCCACATGACCACCAATGAAGTAAATGTACACCCACATGACCACCAATGAAGTAAGTGTACACCCATATGACCATCAATGAAGTAAGTGTACACCCACATGACCACCAATGAAGTAAATGTACACCCATATGACCACCAATGAAGTAAATGTACACCCACATGACCACCAATGAAGTAAATGTACACCCACATGACCATCAATGAAGTAAGTGTACACCCATATGACCATCAATGAAGTAAGTGTACACCCACATGACCACCAATGAAGTGAGTGTACACCCATATGACCACCAATGAAGTAAGTGTACACCCACATGACCACCAATGAAGTAAATGTACACTCACATGACCACCAATGAAGTGAGTGTACACCCATATGACCACCAATGAAGTAAGTGTACACCCACATGACCACCAATGAAGTAAATGTACACTCGCATGACCACCAATGAAGTGAGTGTACACCCACATGACCATCAATGAAGTAAATGTACACCCATATGACCACCAATGAAGTAAATGTACACCCATATGACCACCAATGAAGTAAGTGTACACCCATATGACCACCAATGAAGTAAGTGTACACCCATATGACCACCAATGAAGTAAGTGTACACCCATATGACCACCAATGAAGTAAGTGTACACCCATATGACCACCAATGAAGTAAGTGTACACCCACATGTGTGTACTGCAGGAAACCTGAATCAGCTCATTTTATGAAAAAAGGCCACAGCATACAGAAAATGCTGTAATTGCCTACTCTTTGTTGGATACTCAATCACAGCTAATAACTGTGGTCTACCGCCTAGTCAAACCCATGTATGTATGAATACTATAATTATAATAATAACAACTGACCAGGTGACAAAGGGACTTCTCTTTCCATTTGACTATAGTGATTTGAATGGCTATTATCTGCGCCACTGGATATTGCTTTTGACACGTTGGGTAATATTGATGATAAAACATGATATTGGTTTAAAATGGACAAATCTACCTGCAGGAATTTTTCTACATGCCATGACATCAAAATCTGCCCAAAAGATAAACCATGGGCGAGAAATTTCAAAATAATTATTAAGAAATTCAAAAGGGGGAAAAAACAAACAAACAAATGCCCCCCCCCCCCCACTAGCATGCAAACGTTCTCTGCCTCTCAGTCTTCATCGCCATTATCACCTTGAAATGTTGCTGGCAGAGAGCCCAGATTTGGATAACTCTTCCAACGATCTATTGCTATCAGTATCTTTGCATTTCATAAATCACAAACTGAGTATAAATAAAGATTGTACAAAGTAAGTATAAATAAAGATTGTGTTGCTGTGGTATTGAATTCTCAGACCTGATTCCATGCTGTTACTTAGATTCCTCTTTTTATAAGGGTTCGAGATGTATAAGTTGTCGGGAAAGCTGTTGACTCAGTCTTGTTATTGCTGGGAAAGAAGTAAGACTGACGACTACATATT
>OZ026618.1:11260217-11505217 GCA_964020975.1 Hermodice carunculata
AGAATTACCAAAACATCAACAGTCATCGTCCAATACTAATGTAGAGAAACAATTTTCACTCTTGCCTTGAGACAGGCAGTCACCCATAAAAGGCAACTGGTGGTTTTAAACCGGTCCTCTCAACCTTTGAAATAGATTATTTATTAACCACAGACTTTATTTCTCCCAAAACGTATAAACCTAGCCACTTAAACATGTAACTTTATCGCTTGTGCCAAAGGTGAAAAGAGACACGGCGGGCCGGTCACTTTTTGCTTCTCTTGACATGTCAGTCAGCTGATTTGACAGAGAAAGAAGAAAGTAGGGCTGTGTGGTTTTCGTGATATTTATGAATCTATGCGCTGTAGCTGTGCGTCGGAGAACTCGAAATACAGCATAACACAGCAAATGAAATATTTATCATATAGTCACAAAAACGTGACCCACATTCATACCAATACGGAAAAAGACGTTTCACTCCTGACTTGAGACAGGCAGTCAACCGTTAAAGGCTACTGGTGGTTTTGAACTGGTCTCCTGAACCTTTGAAATAGGTTGTCCATCAATTAAAGACTTTAGATTTTTTCCCCATAGCATAAAGACCTATCCACTTAAAGCCCAAAATAGGTTTTCATACATGTATAGCGTTTAGAGCTACATCAATAGTAGATTGAGAAAGCGGGTTCATCTCGAAAAATAATAAATGTTTGGGATTCACTTGCTTCAGATTTTGATTTTTTTCAGATTTTGCATTTTTTTTTTCTAGTTTCATTTTTGTGAGTAAAGGCTCCCTTTGGGTAACAGTTATTTGGAGCATCATGAAAACGAACGTCTTTTGTTTTGTTTCCTCACTCTTATTTTGCATGGGTAACTTTTAGTGACTTTTGTCAATATCTTTTATGGTAACTTATTGTTTTGTAAGAAATATTTCTTTGAACAATCTCGACATATACAGACCCGTTTAATGAGAACAGGGTATTTCCCTGAAAGGGGTAACCCGGGGCAAAAAACTTCACAAATGAATAACTAAATTTTCTTTCTCGATTATAAATTTGGCCATACATTCATTGTGATCAGAGAGCCTGTGGATATTTTAAAACTTTTCTTCTTCTAAATTAGTAGCACAAGTCCTTCTATATTGTCGACCTCGTAATTTAGTTCATTTGAATCCCCCGTCTAGATTGCATAGGGTAGTTTTATAAGCGCTGTAGGCTAACTGCATCGCTTGGGGTTAATACCTACAGAGTGATATACATTTTATAGGGTACAGTTTCATCAGACATCAGTGCATATGGATTCAAACGACCAGTTCATGTCAAAAGACTATCATCAACTTTTATGGTAGATTCTAAAACACCATGAAAAGAGAAGCGCACAAAATTTTCAGCGATATGGACTAAACCACACCAGAAACCATTTTGATCCAACCAAATTGTTGTATCAGTACCCCATGACTGGATTGCGCATGCGCTGAGGACATACACTTCTAGGAATCTGAGCTCCCGGGAAGTTTAAATTTTTTTACACTGTTAAGCGCACTTTTTACGTCAAACTTTATCAAGACCACAACTGACATACCAGGACTTTGTGGGGCCAACAGTAGCCCTAATTTGTGGAGTAATTAGTGGAATTTATTCCACCAACTGCGTTGGACTCGAAGTGCCTTGTTTGACAGCCGACCATCATTACGTAAGTCACCTGTGGCTTTCTCTTTGTGCTCTTCCCGCGGGCTAATCATGGCGGATGGTGACACCGGTGAGCCTACCCAAGGTAAACCTCAAACCATCGCTCGTTTGGAGGACCTGGACCAAGTTAATAAGGAGGACTATGTTTGTACTTTTGTTCAGAATTTGGACAGAGTGTTCCAGTTTAGTGGTGGAGATATTCAGAAACAGGTTGGTCATGAAGAACTCGGACTGTTAATAACGTTAAGAAAGAGCCTCCTTGAAAAATTTCAGGCGGAATTTCCGCAGTTTCAGAATAGGCGAGCGACCAATCGCTTGGTAAAACACCGTGCTATACCAGACATTTTCCACTTGGGGTTTAGTGTTGTAAGTAAAACACCTTCTAAGGAGGCAGAGAAAATTTTCGCAGCAAGAGACCCCGAATCTCCGGATAAAAATCATGATAGTGCTGATATTGACACAATGGGAACTGAGCTGGCCGAGTTAATGAATGTACTTGCCGATCTCACTATTAGACTGTCGGTCGTTGAAGCGGACAATGGCCAACTAAGAGAACAAGTGAAAGAATTGAAAGTTATGTGCAAGTCTTTCCAAGACGAGATTAAAAACTCTAAATCTGCCGATGGTGCCGGAGTTTCCAGCACTTTAACCAGCGATCGGTTGGTCTGTGTGGCTCAGGGTGTGCCCGCTGGCGTTCAACCCGAAGGCAATGCATCGGAGACCACTAATGGCACTAACGTTACTCAAACCAGCAACCGGTCACCCCATGTACCTATGGATGCACTACTCGATGGCGACACACCATCCAGTGATGATCATTCAAGTGGTGGTGAATTTGAGCTCCCTGCCGCCCATAAGAAACAACCTTCCCGTACTTTGAGGAGACGAGCGAAAGATAGGCAGGAAACTAATAAGATGTCACCCACCATACCCAAAACACTGGTGTCTAACGAAGCGCGACCCGAGGGCCAACAGAGTGACACCCCTAAGCCCCTGCTGGCTGCAATGGTCAACACTCAGTTTGCTAACCCTTTGCGGGCTGCGCCAGAACATGCGTTGTTATACATTGGTAACATCCGTGAAGTTAATACTGCAGCAGATATGAGAGCACATTTGACTACCATTGGTATTCAACCAGTCGCTATATTTGAACTTAAGTCGCGAGTGTCAAATGGCCGTAAAGCTTTTAAAGTCACGGTCAACGCAACAGATAAGAACAGAGTTCTTAATAAGGCAAATTGGGCTCAACGCATTATCGCACGTGTGTTTCACCCCCAAAGCCCAAAACGTAATACCCAAAGCAGAGGGGTAAGCCGTGAGAGACCCACGAGTTACCGACCTTTACATGACAGTATGAGTGATATCCCAACTGGCAGAGGGGGACCTGATCAGTATAGGCCCATAGCGCGAGGAAGCATTGCTTTTGAGCATGACCATGGTGTAGTGACAATGTAAACGATTTCACTACAGGGAAAGTTAGTCTGAATAACCACTAGTTGAACACGCCTGTAAATTTAATCGCCTTTAATATATGCAGTCAACATCTGTACAGGTGATACAGTCAACAATTCAATATGCAGTGACGCTTGGCAACGATGACATGATGTGATATCCAAATACAGATAAGCGTACACAAGACGCTAACAAATAGCGACTGACAGTTACAGTAAACACAACACTGACATCACTGAGAATTCATGATGATGATGACCAAGTTCATTGATGTACTGACATTGTCGACATACAGATGACATTAACAGTGTTGACATATAGTGAGTGGACAATAACGATGATGACAGCGGTGATTATTAACGATAACATAGGTGACAATGATGTGAAGACTGCGATGACAGCAGCAGCGGTGTTTATGACGTGATGACGAGACGCGACGCGACGTGACGTGACGAGACGAGGCGAGGCGGTTCTCTGTAATTAATGAACAACCTACTTTACTGCTCATCAGTATATCCACATACTGAGACTTGAAGAAAAGTATTAAACTCTTAATACAATCTATTTACTCGGTTACAGTATAAAAGTTTCATATTTATCAATACAATAATGGTGATACATGAACTAAGTTGATGCTATTAAGCTGCAATACTCAGCTCATAACAGGTTTACATCACTGGAGGGGTGTACTGTACTGTACACTATGCCCTTTATATAGGATGTGGCCCAAGCCCCATGTGTATCTAGTTACGCAGGCTACATACTGCAAGTGCTGGACAAAGGAATGTCATGATGCAGCATCCCTATGCACTGGACACGTGGTCTCAGCTTACCACTTACTGCTCCTACCGATGGGCTGGCCATACAAGAAACATGTCTTATGGCTACATGAACACTTATGACAATAATGATTATACTTTCTTTCCTTACTTACATCAATTGTATGACTTTAGTTGAGATATGACTTGAAACTTGAACTATATATACTTATTAGGTGGACAATGCATATTTGCCCATCTCAGGCCATGTGCTTTCCCACACTCATTTTACATTGAATATACACAATTATCAGAAGGTCACAGTACAGGAAAAATTGGCATAATATAAAGTTCACCTTACCAAACTATGTGGCTACCAGTATATTGATGATGGACACCAGCACCAGCCAAACAAGAGCGTTTTCTTTCTCCTGGAGAAACATCCAACCTCCTTCCATCATGGCTTTGGTGGGTGACACACATACATAATGAGCTGCCAAATTCCTGGCCTGTGACCTATGACCTGTGGTGGCTACTAGATTAACTAAATCCTAACCCTAATCTTAATCTGTTGCAACATTACCGGCCCCAATGAACATACCTATGAAAAGGGATTTCATTTATCCATACATCATATGCAACAGATAAGAAACGTAAACCATTCATGTACAAGTTGGTAATAATCATTCAGATTGTCATGTACCTAATACACATAAACTACCTTACTACTTACTACAGATCTTTATATTTGTTACATTTGACTTGTAGGTATCTTAAGTACTTATAAGCTTTAAACCATATTCAAGAGTAGCAGCACCGATACTTTTCAACTAACATTTTGGCATTTGTTTATTGCACACCTTTTTATTAACAATTAAGCCTTATTCTTGCTTGACCTGAGAACGGGACCACCTTGACTTGTGGGGTCAACTTGAGAATTTGAGATACACTCCTGGTAGGTGGACTCAAGGAAGCAAAGCTTAGCTATGGGTCTAATCTTGTAAGATGACCCTACCTTAACCTTCACTGAGCGAACAAGACCATCCTGACCAAGGTAGGTCTCAACTACTCTAGTCAATGGCCACTGGCCTCTAGGGACATTTTCGTCTACCAACAACACCAAATCTCCAACTTTCAAATTTGCCTGCTGTGCATGCCATTTTTGGCGTATCTGCAACATTGGCAAATACTCTTTGATCCAGCGACGCCAGAACACATTGGCTAGATAGTGAGCCTGACGCCACCAACGTTTAGCATAATTTTCTCCCCGAGCAACTAATCCAGGGGGAAGACTAGAATTGGACTTCAATAGCAAGATTTTACTTGGGGTCAGTGGTTCGGGATCATTGGGATCGCTACTGACATGAGTGAGAGGACGGTCATTTAATATCTTCTCCACCTCAGCCATAAGGGTAAGAAGTGTCTCATCATTGACTAACTGTTCCTTGACCAGGGCTTTCAACAATTTACGGACAGAGCAAATCATTCTCTCCCAGACCCCACCCATGTGGCTTGCTGCAGGAGGATTAAATTACCACTGTATTTCCTGCTGTTGAAGGAAATGTGTAATTTGCTCCTGATTCCAATCCTTTAAACATTCCCTGAGCTCCCTTTCTGCCCCTCGGAAATTTGAAGCATTATCGCTGAATATTTGTTTAGGACTACCGCTACGACTGATAAACCTATGTAAGGCTGCAATGAATGAACTGGTGTCGAGAGAATGAGCTACTTCGATATGAACTGCTCTGCTTGTAAAGCATGTGAAGAGACAGCCATATCTTAACACTTGGCTTCTTCCCTGTTTTACTCTAAGAGGTCCAAAATAATCAACGCCTACATATGTAAATGGAGGTTCATCTGGGGTCACACGTTGTGCAGGCAAGGGTGCCATGTACTGCTCACATGGGGTTGCCCTTCTCCTTTTACACTCAAGACACCCCCTCAACACCCGTTTTACACTAGTCAGTCCCTTAGTGACCCAAAACTTCTCACGCAGGGCTGACAACACATGAACTGGTCCAGAATGACCGACAACCTCATGGTAATGTCTAATAACAAGGTCTGTAACATGATGCTTGCCAGGCAATATCATAGGGTGCTTCAATCCATGTTCTAAGGGACCCCTATCCAACCGACCTCCCACTCTGATTATTCCTTCTTCTACCATGGGACTCAGTTTTTGCAAGGACTTGTATTTTGTCCTGTCTGTAGAACTTGTTCCTTGCCTGGAAAGCAAGCTCTCAAGACCAGGATATGCCTCTCTTTGTACAAGTTTGACAATTTCCATTGTCGATGACTGCAACTCTTGTACAGTCAGAGCACCATGCTCAACTTTCTTGGCAGCATGGCCCTTCAGATACTTTTTGCAGCAGTACTGCTTGAACCTTATAAGCCATGCTATGACTCTCTTTAGTTTTGTCCATGATGAATATTTGGTCAAGAGACCCTCCAACCCTTTCTGCTCACCAGTGCAATGAACCTGTACTTCCCGCTTTGTCTCTGGGTCTGTTTCTGACAGACTAGGCAGACATTGGGGTTGTATAGGCCATTCACTTTCATCAAGCCAAAGGAACTTAGGCCCACTTAACCAAAGGCTCAATTTGCCACTTTCACTACCCTTCAATCCACGTGAGGCAAAATCCGCGGGATTTATGGCTGTATTCACATATCTCCACTGATAAGGAGTTGAGGCCTCTCGGATTATTGCTAGGCGATTGGCCACAAAAGTCTTGAATCGTTTTGACTCATTATTAATGTACTGCAGCACAGTAGTTGAGTCGGACCAAAATACTGATCTATCAATGGACATATCAAGTTCTTCCCTGATCATTCCATCCAACTTTGCAGCTACCACAGCCGCACTCAACTCTAACCTAGGTATAGAAATCGCCTTAATGGGAGCAAGACGCGACTTTCCCATTACAAATGAGCAGTGTATCTTCCCATCAATATCAACAAGGCGAATATAAGATACACTACCATATCCGTATGCTGAACTATCAGCAAAGTGATGTAATTGCACCGTCTTCAGGTCACTAAACCCGGGTGGTACAAAGCACCTATCAATCGTAAGATTCGACAGCTGTTCAAGCTCACACAACCATTCATCCCATGATACAGATATGGAATGTGGAATCTCTTCATCCCAACCAAGGCCTTGTCTACAGAGATCCTGTAAGAGCCTCTTGGCTGTGAGGGTCACAGGGGCAGTAAATCCCAGTGGATCATAGAGGGAACTTATTACTGACAACAATCCCCGTCTTGTGGATGGTTTATCTTTCCTCACAGATCTGAATTGGAAGACATCATCATGTACATTCCACTGAACTCCCAGAGCCCTTTCCACAGGAGAGTTATCGAGATCCAGATCTACAACAGACTCTGCCCTTTCACTCTCTGGTATGGCAGCTAACACATTTCTGTTGTTGCTGACCCACTTAGTCAATCTGAAACCTCCCTTTTCTAATAGATCCCTTATTTCTGAACACAGTTGTACTGCCTCTGGTTCAGTTTTTGTGGACTTCAGCATATCATCTATGTAGAAGTTGCTGTAAACAGTTTTGACAGTCTCTGAATGATATGCATCTTTATGCTCCTGTGCTGTCTTTCTTAGAGCAAAGCTACAACAGCTTGGGGAAGATGTGGCGCCAAAGAGATGTACCAACATTTGGTACTCCTTTGGTTCCCTTGTGAGGTCACCATTCTCCCACCACAAGAAACGCAAGACATCAACGTCTTGTGGATCTACAAAAACTTGGTGGAACATAGCCTCCACGTCACTGGCCATAGCCACAGGTCCTTGGCGGAAGCGCATTAATGTTCCTATCAAACTATTGGTCTGATCTGGTCCTTGAAGAATTTGATCATTCAAGGAGGTACCACGGTACCTAGCAGCACAATCAAAGACCACTCTAACCTTTTCAGGTTTTTGAGGGTGCATGACTGCATGATGAGGGAGATACCAGATAGGTTGCCCTGAAGGCACAATCCGATCCTGTGGTACTTCCCTTGCATACCCCTTTTCTACGTATTGTTGTATTGCCTGTGCATACTTATAATGCAGCTCCTTGTCCTTGGAGAGTTTCTTTTTCAATAGCTGTAACCTGGCCTCAGCCATTGCTTTGTTGTTATCCAAGTCAGGAGGATAATGGCGCCATGGTAAGGCCAACTGGTAGTGACCATCATCTCTTTTCTCGATGGTCTCTTCCATAATACTTAAGGCATGTCTGTCTTCTACAGACATTGATACCTTTTCGGACATGGAATCATTGAATTCGAATTTCCAGAATCTTTGGACTTGCTCATGTAGAGCCTCATCCTGTTGGATAAAGTTAACCTGGAATTTTCTGCTTGACTTTGATGTCCCAACTGGACCAATCAAAGTCCAACCTAATACAGTTCGCACTGCATATGGTTCCCTTTTCCTTCCTCTTTTCTCCTCGAGAGACCAGAAGACTTCTGGAGTGTCACTACCTATGAGCAGTGTGACTTCCCTTTCATCAATTTCGGGAAAGTCTAGGCCTCTCAGGTGTGGCCAGGAAGCCACATCTCCCTTCCGTGGGATACAGTCTTCAGATATGGGCAAACTATCTACAGTCCATACCCTATCCAATTCAACTTTGTCCTGGCCTGACAGGGATGTAACATTAAGTCCTATTTCTAAACCTTTGGTTTGTCTGTTCATCTTATTTACAGTGGAAAGGGAGAAACATGTCTCCTTTCCCTTTGCGCCCAAGCGCACAGCCAAGTCCTTTCTACATAAAGACACATCCGAACAGTTATCCAATAGTGCATAAGTTTCTAATATGGGACCTTCCTTTTCAGCTTGAACCTTGACTGGAACTACTTTCAAGCATATCCTATTATAACCGGCCCCAGTAACATCTCCCTGACCAGCGTAAGACTGTCCCTCCTTTGCCTGCTGACCTACATGTTCGGAACTTTCTTTTATATCATGCACCTCTGAAGGGACGGGGGTAGTCTCTTCAGCAGACTGTGGACCCTTTTCTGGGGGATGAAGCCAAGTATGGTGTTTCTTTCGACACCCGTCTACTCTACAATTGCCCTTCTTCAAGCAGCCTTTGGCTATGTGGCCTGCTGACAGGCAATTATCGCAAAGTCTCTTATCCCTGAGGACCTTTCTTCTTTCCTCATAGGGCATTTTCTTAAATCTGTCACATTTCCATATGCTATGCATACCTGAACATACCTGGCACTCTTGTGACCTGGGTTCCCTTTTACCCTTAGCAGACTCGGCTCCCTGGGTAGCCAGAGTAGTTACTTTTGAACCCTTATTGTTATTTTGTTTACCCTTTGTAGGACTAGACCTTTCCCTGGGCTCACTTAGGTCTTGTCCGTACATTGTGTTAGCAACACGTGCTCTGATTTCAACAAACTTTGCTAAGTCTGAAAACTTAGGCTCACATCCTGTCTCTATAAGAGCATCTGCCCGTTCTGCCCATTTTGCTTTCATGTGCATAGGGAGCCTGCGCACAATTTTCAATAAATTCTCTGAATTGTGCAGGTCTGCTTCGTATCCCATCTGGCTGAGGGTTAACTCACACCTTTGCATCTCTAATGATAACCTAGACAGACCAGCACTGTCTGAAGGTTTTAAGGGCGGTCCGTTAACCAAATTTTGAATATAGGCTCTTGCTATAACATGTGGTCGACCATAACGTTTGTGCAGGATATCACGTGCCTTTGCATACCCTGGGACAGGTGGGAGCACTACACAATCCTCTATACATGCTTTTGCCTCCCCCGTACAATGTTGGATAAGATAGGTCAGTTTAACCCTATCATCGTTAACTCGGTTTGCAATATTTGTTTCAAAGTTGTTGACAAATTTCCAATAACTTCTTGGATCCCCATCAAACGTGAGAATTTCAGGCTTAGGCATGTTAAACCCTTCCTGCACTGCAGCAGCCATTGCTGAATAGGCCTGCTGTTGATACTGTAAAACACTCATTAGGTCAACATTTACATTATTTTGCCCAAGATTTGGATTAGGCCCCTGGACCCCGTTTGTAACGGAAGCACCAACATTTTGTGGGTTTGGCCCATAGGCCCAAGGTCTCACATTCGGATTTAGTGAACTTTGTGGGACAGGTCGGGGTACATTTTCACCCTGTTTAACTTCACTTTCTCGACCAACTGGAGCAGGCACTTTATTGTTTACATTTGTAACATCTTTCTGCCCATATTCTACAGGTGGCAGTACCTTCTCTCTATCTTTAACCATATTTTCTTGTTCACCATGAGTGGCCACCTTATTGTTAACCTCAATAACATTTTCTTGGCTATGTGCAACAATATCACCACCCTCCTGTTCAACCTCTGCTGACCAAAATGTGGCTTCCACTTCGGCCAATTCAACCTCATTTTCAACAAGAAGAAGCTCTTCTTTACGTTTTAATGCTTGTTTCTCCATTTCGAGCCTTTGTTGTTCGAATAACTGCCTTCTTTTGGCCTGAGCAAGAGCCTGTTTTGCTCTGGCTTCACGTAATTTTGTACTTGAACTAACACTAACTTGGGAACCAGCTTGTGAACCTGGTCCCTTTACAGCAGATTCACCAACCTTTACAGTATTTTGTAAGTTTTGTTTTTCAGTTATTTGAATTTCCCATTCCTTGAATCTATTGCTAAATTCAACCTTTCCTCATTGATAAGACAAAAATTCCTGATTCATGTTCTCGACTGCACTGTGCGCCATAAACGAATGGTGCGACTTTTCAAACTTACCAAACACTGTGTTCAGTTCAGTATACAAAATTTTAACTCTTTCTACGTTAGCTTCACTAACCATCAAAGTTTCTATTTCTTTATACAGTTCTGACACCCGTGTAAGTTGTCCTGCACGTGTCTCCTTCAACGCGTTTAACTGTTCTTGCAAGATGGCTTGATCTTCTACGTCGACGTTCTCAAGAGTCTCGTGCATGCTTTCTTGACCTTTGATGTTCGGCATCTTGATAAGGCACAGTTTGAGAACTAAATGTAGTGACAATGTAAACGATTTCACTACAGGGAAAGTTAGTCTGAATAACCACTAGTTGAACACGCCTGTAAATTTAATCGCCTTTAATATATGCAGTCAACATCTGTACAGGTGATACAGTCAACAATTCAATATGCAGTGACGCTTGGCAACGATGACATGATGTGATATCAAATACAGATAAGCGTACACAAGACGCTAACAAATAGCGACTGACAGTTACAGTAAACACAACACTGACATCACTGAGAATTCATGATGATGATGACCAAGTTCATTGATGTACTGACATTGTCGACATACAGGTGACATTAACAGTGTTGACATATAGTGAGTGGACAATAACGATGATGACAGCGGTGATTAATAACGATAACATAGGTGACAATGATGTGAAGACTGCGATGACAGCAGCAGCGGTGTTTATGACGTGATGACGAGACGCAACGCGACGTGACGTGACGAGACGAGGCGAGGCGGTTCTCTGTAATTAATGAACAACCTACTTTACTGCTCATCAGTATATCCACATACTGAGACTTGAAGAAAAGTATTAAACTCTTAATACAATCTATTTACTCGGTTATAGTATAAAAGTTTCATATTTATCAATACAATAATGGTGATACATGAACTAAGTTGATGCTATTAGGCTGCAATTCTCAGCTCATAACAGGTTTACATCACTGGAGGGGTGTACTGTACTGTACACTATGCCCTTTATATAGGATGTGGCCCAAGCCCCATGTGTATCTAGTTACGCAGGCTACATACTGCAAGTGCTGGACAAAGGAATGTCACGATGCAGCATCCCTATGCACTGGACACGTGGTCTCAGCTTACCACTTACTGCTCCTACCGATGGGCTGGCCATACAAGAAACATGTCTTATGGCTACATGAACACTTATGACAATAATGATTATACTTTCTTTCCTTACTTACATCAATTGTATAACTTTAGTTGAGATATGACTTGAAACTTGAACTATATATACTTATTAGGTGGACAATGCATATTTGCCCATCTCAGGCCATGTGCTTTCCCACACTCATTTTACATTGAATATACACAATTATCAGAAGGTCACAGTACAGGAAAAATTGGCATAATATAAAGTTCACCTTACCAAACTATGTGGCTACCAGTATATTGATGATGGACACCAGCACCAGCCAAACAAGAGCGTTTTCTTTCTCCTGGAGAAACATCCAACCTCCTTCCATCATGGCTTTGGTGGGTGACACACATACATAATGAGCTGCCAAATTCCTGGCCTGTGACCTATGACCTCTGGTGGCTACTAGATTAACTAAATCCTAACCCTAATCTTAATCTGTTGCAACACATGGGTATGCCAGGCACCGCACATGGACCACAGGCACCCCTGCCCACTGCGCCCATTTCGGCCGCCCCGAGGCCGCCCGGCACCTCCAGGGTAGCCGGTTCTAATGGACCACTGTACCGTAATCTGAACTTAAGACATAACGGAGTTGCATGTGCACCTAAAAAAGTACTGACCTGTAATGAGTCTGGCACTACAGACTCTCATAAGGTTGTGATCTGTGAATCTTTTAACTGTAAAGGCTACAAAGAGTCTTTTGATTATATTAGTGAACGACTCTTATCTTGTGATATTTTGTGTTTGAATGAAATCTGGCTCCGCCCAAATGAGCTACATGTCATTCAAGCCACCCTTGATAGTTGTAAGAAGTTAGCAGGAGAGACTTTGCAGGTATTTTTAAAATCGGGCATGAACGAGGTGGACGCTGAATATCACGGTCGCCCGTTCGGTGGCGTCGCCATTATATGCAAGAATAAAGCTGATGTTAATTATTATGAGGAGCCTGTGCAGTCCGACCGTGTAGTCGCGGTGCGAATGTGTGATACAAAGGGTTCAATTCTTAATATTATTTCATGTGTGTATATGCCATTTTATGATGGGAACAATAGTAACCAAACTGATTTATACCTGTCTACTATCGACGCCATCCAGAGTATCATTGATTCTAACGGTATGACATGTCCTATTAAGTTATTAGGCGACTGGAATACAAAACTACCAGGGAGAGAATGTGTACTGAACAGACTTTGGTATAAACGTAATGGGTATACTACCTATTCGAATATCCTGTACGACTTCCTTATAGCAAATAATCTTGTGGCTGCTGATCTCATTTTTGAGCAATCTTTGGAGTTCACATATTTTTGCCATGCAAATAGCACATATACATGGATTGACCATGCTCTGGTGTTAGATCACGATTTAGACTCTGTAGTTCGATGTGATATTATACCTCTGGATGAAAATAATGTTAGTGATCATCTACCGATAAGAATGAGTTTTAAAGTTTCAACAAACAGTAACCCAAAACAGGTTCATAACGAGACTAAAAAAGTCCACTCTGTGCCATCCAATTGGGGCGATGGTGCTCGCACCTCAGCGTATTGTGATATTCTGGCCAGATCATTGGATACTTTACCCCCTTTAATAATAGACTCGACGTGTGATAGAGAGTCAATGCAAGATATTGTTGATAAGCACACTAAATGTTTTATATCATATATACATGAGGCCACGAAGGAGGCAGGGTGTGTCCCGCCCAAAATATTTAAACCCAAAGCCTACTGGTGCCCAGAGCTCAGCCGTCTGCGTGATAAGAAAAAATTTTGGTGGTATCTTTGTGTGGATAATAATCGCCCACGAGAGGGCGCTGTTTGGGAGTGTTGGAAAGGAGTTAAGAAACTTTTCCGCAAAACTTGCAGACAGAGCATAAATGAGTTGTCTAATGATAGTTTTACTAAATTAAATAAGTTATTCTATGGCAGGAAAACGTCAGCTTTTTGGAATAAGATAAAGCACCTACAACAGAAAAGGGTTAATACATCATCACATGCCTCTCAGTTCGCAGACTATTATGCAAGTGTTATGCATGACGACTCCTCATTGTCACAGGATCAACAATGTATTGCAGATGTGGTTCAAAAGCGTTTTAACGAGGCTGACGGTGTCACTCCAGATCTTAGTGTAATAAGTGACAGCCGTGTCCAAGAATTAATTCATGAATTAAAACGTAATTGCTCCCCTGGTCAGGATGGAGTTACAGCTGAGCATTTAGTCTATGGCATGTCACCTGTATTAGTATCTAAGCTTGCTCATTTATTATCGGTCATATTTACGTATAATATTGTTCCTGAGATTCTCACTGTGGGAGTCATTGTACCCATTCTTAAGAAAAGTTCCCTTAACCCGAACGAAGCGGAAAACTATCGCCCCATTACTTTGAGTTCAGTTTTCTCGAAATTAGTCGAACTACTTATGATACCTGACAAAGAGATCAGCGATTGTCAATTTGGCTTTCGCAAAGGTAGAAACTGTAATTTTGGGAGTGCCTTGTTGAATGATCTGGTGGCATATTACACATTTAATGAATCACCTGTGTTTGTATGTAGCCTCGATGCGGAAAAGTATTATGACACGGTATGGCATGAGGGCTTGATGTTTAAACTGATCGATGTACTGCCTAATAATCACTGGATGCTTCTTTATAGATGGTACAGAGCTTCTAACTGTATAGTTAAGTGGAATAACTGTTTTAGTGATACTTTCTTTATTAAACACGGAGTGAGACAAGGGAGCATTTTATCCCCATATTTACTAAATATATTTTTGAACGACATGTTATTAGATCTTAATGATGTCCATGATGGCTTGTGGATTGGTAATGATAAATTTAATAACTGTGCATATGCAGATGACGTCTCCCTGATTAGCCCTACAGCTTCAGGCCTGCAGAGGCTGATTGATAGATGCGTAGCATACTCTTCCTTATGGAAGTTTGGTATTAAGAAAACTAAGTGTATGATTTATGGTAAAACCATGTTTAATAAACCACCTACTTGGTATCTCGATGGCTCAGAGATAACTGTTACAGAGTGTCACGAAATTCTTGGGACTATTTTTACTAGTACTTCCAGTCGCAATGATTCCAATCAGCACACTGAGAAACGTATTAAAAGTTGCAGACAGGGCTTTTATAGTCTTGCCAATGTAGGTCTGTCCCATTCTGGCTTATCTACTGATGCCAAAGTTTATCTCTGGAAAACTGTATGTGTCCCATCTTTGATATTCGCATGTGAAGCTGTATCTGTTAAAAGTAAAGATTTAGCACGACTAGAATCATGTCAAGGTACTCTTGTTAAACAGTTTATGGGTATTGGAAAGCGATCCCATCATTCTAACTTACTTCAGGCCATTGGTATTTCACCGTTGTCGCAGGTCATTCGTCACAGATTTTGTAAATTTTATAACACTGTATTTAAAGTGGAAAGTCCTTTAAGAAAGTTATGTATAACGCTAATTGCGAGATACGTTGTAGCTAAAGAGGTTATTCCGGGCACTCTGATTGAGCGGATGGTTAATCTCGGTCTTTCCCCTGTTGCGATGGCTTTTTCTAGTCATGTGCCCTCTTCGGTGATTGAAAACCGAGGAGACGGGGTTGTTGACTCTCTGAAATTTCTGACACATCATGAAAATTACATCAAGCCATGGTCGGCAGAATACACTTTGACTAAACTTCTCACCCGTGCTTTTTAGGGGTCTCCTCGGGGTGGATAGGGCATGTTTCCCACTGGCCTCCCTATGCGGTAGGTCCCCGGGACGGCCTGCTCCACTCGGAGGCAACCCCCCATAATGTATATATCCTTGCCGTTGCGCATAAATTATGGTCATTCATGCTCGTTTTTAACGCATGTTAGCGCAAAATTGTGTTAAACACTGCAGTGAACGGCACCTCTTGGTCTCCTGTTGACTCGTGCCTTTTGGGGTGCGGGTGGGCGGGAGACTGACTTCTGGTCCGCCATGTAGTAATTTGCCTGTGTGTCATTTTGCAAAACCTGCACCTGTTGGCCTCCCAGTTGACTCGTGTCTTGGGGTGCGAGTGAACGGGAGGCCAGCAGGTGTTCCATCGTGTAGTATTTGCCTGCGTGGCAACTTGAAGTGGTACGCACACGCAATTTAAGGAGATACAACTGTGCTATTGATTTACTGTGTTGTCCGCATTTCATTTAATCTGACTTACTGTATTCTCTTTTGTTCATATATGTATATTATTTGATCTCGATGTATTTGTGTACTTCCCCGGTAACGGGGGTTTTTAATAAACTATTATTATTATTATTATTATTATTATTATTATTATTATTATTATTATTATTATTATTATTATTATTATTATTATTATTATTATTATTATTATTATATCTGCAAAACAAAGTTCGTCACAAGAACATTCCGTTACAGATTATTCACCGATTGAAAATAAAACATCACTATGTCCTCTACCTCATTAGGAACAGGTTGCCAGCAATGAATTGGTAGTGGCTTAAACCTAACATCTATTATTTAGAATCCCTTTTCTAATCGCAACACAAAAACCTACAAATTCTTTAATAAAGCTACATTTTTGTCATCGTTTTTTTCCCTGGTAAGATAGCATCACTATCTATAATGTAGTCATCACACAATGGGTAGTGCTTATTATCATCATTGGTCACATAGTCAATCTGTTTACCAGTTCTCGCAATAAAACAACCAAGTATCAATAAATATCTGGCCTTTCGGTAAGAAAATAGTAAAGTCTTCATGCTGTTTCTGTCTGCATGTAGAGATTTTAGTGCTGATATGAAGAGCTTTCGCGGAGAGATATTTTTGGAAACAAAAGAATTTGGAGGCAGCTTTAATCCACATGATACCGGGAAACTGTTTTGAATTAAAATGATTCAAATCTTCTCCATAAAATTTGCAATGCCCCATTGAGCGTTTCTAGGCTTTATGGAAAGAAGTGTTGTTTTAAACTATGTATGTTCGCATTAGTGTCAACACTAGGGTGTGTTTCTGTGAGGATGACAGTGCTCCTACTTTTAATATTTGTGAACTTACGCATATTCATTGTCAAGACTTTTGTGTTGTAAGAACTTCCTACATTTTAGAGAGCAATACTGAGAGATTCAAATATTCCAATGAAGTTGTGTATGCAGACAATCTTATAAATTATATATTTTATAGACATTTATATTGAAAAAAACACCCCCTGAAAAACCCTGCGCACTGAATTGATTATGAACAGGCTCACAGGCATTGTTGACTTAAAAGTTGGATCAGTGGCGCTAATCAAGTGTTTGAGCAGAGACATACTAAGATTTTTGGTATTTTTGTCGGCCGTTTCTGTTATATCGCTGAAATAACAGTGGCATGCACAGGGTCCAGGCACTGTGGTGGTTATCGCAGATCTTACCTTGTCACACACACACACAAAATACAACACAAATTAATCATTAATTTTCAATTCACTTCTTTCTGAAGTGTACATATAGCTTCTAAGATTGCAGTGAAAATTAAGTTCAGTTGAGCAATCATGAGAGCTCTGTTTTCCAGTCATATTTTCTGTCGTTTCCTTTTGTGTTCATGATACAAATTTCAGCTCAACAAAACACATTTAAGCCAATACTGATAGAATTAATATTTTAGTACTAAAACGAATTTGGTTTCTTCATTTCAGAAAATATACAAGACCTCGAGGTTCCCTTTGATTTCAGTATTAGATTTAATGATCCGTTTGGAGCAGACTTATGGAATACATCGTCACAGTTGTACCAAGATATGAAGAAAAACATCACTGAAAAGGTAAATAACACAAACTGTTCTCTGCATTAGGATGAAACTTGCATTCAGCAGAAGCAAGATAGCTGACACACTAACAGTCGGCTGATTCATTCATTAGGGTGGAATTAACGATGTTTTTCTGTAAAGTCAAATATTTGACTCGAATTTGGCAATGATGATAATAAATTCCAGTACCGTTCAATCTAAGTTTAAAGCCAGATATGATATAAAGATAGATAATATCCCATTCTTTCATAATAAGTGAAATTCAGTGTAATCACCACGTAGATTAAAAATCTTAAGTTTTGTATTGTATTGTATAAGAACTTGACTAAACTCTATATAGTTCTGATGGTCATTATCGCAACACTACTACTATGAGCAATTTTGTACCTTAGGGCTTTCTCATCTGTAATGTTTTTTTCTGGGGTCGTTTTCTGGATAACATCCACATATCAGTTTTTTATTTTTTGATTACCGATGTAAATCGATGTTCAGATTGCATATATCCTCCTCCTCCTCCTCCTCCTCCTCCTCCTCCTCCTCCTCCTCCTCCTCCTCCTCCTCCTCCTCCTCCTCCTCCTCCTCCTCCTCCTCCTTCAATATTGGGATAATCACAGGTAATCACCATTTTTGATTACCGATGGAAGTCGATGTTCAGATTGCATAAATCCCCCTCTCCTCCTCCTTTTCCTCATTCAATATTGGGATAATCACGGGTAATCACCATTGAACGTGACTTTTGTCCTCGTTTTCTGGATAATATCCACATTTCAGTTTCTTTTTTTGATTGCCGATGGAAGTCGATGTTCAGGTTGGATACATCTTCCTCCTCCTCCTCCTCCTCCTCCTCCTCCTCCTCCTCCTCCTCCTCCTCCTCCTCCTCCTCCTCCTCCTCCTCCTCCTCCTCCTCCTCCTCCTCCTCCTCATTCAATATAGGGATAGTCACGGGTAATCTCCATTCAACATGATGTTTATCCTCATTTTTAACAAAACACATACTAAACAGGCGGACCATTAGATAGGTACTTATGTTATTTTTACTTTTTAACATAAGGACTATATATTGTACACATTCGTGGATCGGATAACACTCTCCGGGACTCACAGTTACAGATAGAATTCTTTCAACTTGTATAATTCAGCATTGCAGTTTATTTGCCACACACAGACACACGCACTTTCTCTCGCATACATACATACACACATACATACATACATACATGCATAATACATACATACATATACATTATTGCATCAGGCTCTCTTGTGTTGTAATGTAAGTTATGTAATGTTACTTCTTATGCTGTACTTTTCAATTTGCTTTATCATCATATAACATGTTAATGCAATTACAAAAAAAATATGTATGTCTATGGAGGATACGCTCACTGTTAGAATGCATTGGCTTTTTATCTCTTTTCAGCTCCATAGGATATTCAATGCATCATCAGGTTTCAAAGAGATTAAATTTCTTAGCTTCAGGTAATTTTATGTATGTATGTATGTATGTATGTATGTATGTATGTATGTATGTATGTATGTATGTATGTATGTATGTATGTATGCATGTATATGTGTGTGTCTGTGTGTGTGTTTTTTTTCTGCTGGTCCCCCGTTCTATCCAAATCTCTCTGCCTGTGTCAATGTGCACGACCACACACACACACATACAAAAGAAAAGAAAGAAATAAAAAACATGATAATAATATACCCGTACATCTCTCTCTCTCTCTCTCTCTCTGTCTATATATATATATACATATATATATATATCCATGTATACAGCTTAAAAATGTAAGTCTTTGTTAATTACCCAAACATGTCATCACAAATCTCGCGGCTATGCGAAAAAATCCAGGATTCTATGTACATGACATGTTTTGATAAATCTTGTCATTCAATGAAATAAAGCCAAACCCATTTTCTATTCTTACGTAAGCTGTGAAAATGGTCAGATTGCTACGTAGTCTGCAGCATAAGCTGAACTGACGTTTTCTGACCCGTCAATCAAATATATAAGGAATTGGGGTAGACAACATTAGCTCTTCGAAGGAATAATCAAAAATTAGACTTGCTTACATAACAGTACAGACTAGAAAACCTTTTAACGTCCGCATGAATTCAAAGACTCACTCCTTTTCGATCTCGAGCAGACATGTTTGTTAATTCATTTTTTATCGTCAACCATAAAGTTGTGGGACAATTTGCCAATCGAAGTATTAAGCTAGTATGCACAATAACATATCTACATTGAACGAGGGGCAATCAAAAACAAAAAAGCATTGGTTTATACCATGTCGGAAACAGAAAAAAAAGCAATGCAATATCTGCACAGTTACGCAAGGGCTCAAGCTCCGTCAATGGCGACTTGTTTAAAATAGATATAGCATCAACAACAGAATATTACCATAGCGCATATTGTGAGGATTCTTTTAATTAAATTTTTAGACTGCACGCTATCCAACAAATTCTTTAGACAATGCGGTAATACATAGTGCTTCTTTCACAATTAAAGCCTCTGCACACGGACCACAAAATTCCAACACATCTGTAAAATATGAAATTGGCAGGGTTGTAATTTAATGTATGCAAGAAACAAAACGATTCCCATTGCAAGTATTATGTTTATTCATTCATGGATCGGAGTAACGAAACCCTAATGCGACTTTACTGTCTTAAAAGTATAAAATTTGATATTATTCTATTTGATGTTATTTTTCTTCCATTGTTGTTTTGTGTTAACTACTACTACTACTACTACTACTACTACTACTACTACTACTACTACTACTACTACTACTACTACTACTACTACTACTACAACTAACACTATTATTTCATACGAGATGTATTCATTTTGGCCGTGCCTGCTCCAAAATATTTCTTTTTCTGAAGACAAAAAAATATTTTCAAACCAAACTAAGGGTTTTTTGTCAAAGCCCTGGACTTTGTTAACCAAATATATGACTCTGTGAACTATTGAAAGTATAAATCACAAAAAGGGGTTTGCTCTGTTACATTTTTTCAAAAAAAATTTTTTTTTTGGGGGGGGGGTGTCCACAAAACTGTAACTTCTCTCACAAAACTCAACCCATGATTTCAACTACACAATTACCGGTGTGCTACAAACTCTTACTTCCGTGATACAAACATCACGGTTCAGAATATAATACCTTAGGTTTGGTGTCTTTTCGAAAAATACAACTTTCATCATCTTTTTCCCTTATAACACCAGAATGAAATCGTCTTTTAGAGCAGAGAACCAAGCAAATCTACTGTAGCTGAGAAAGAAAATATCGATCTATATTTATGCGAGTCTCGTTGTTTTCTTAAAAATGTACATAAAAATACAAAAAGAATACTTTCTACATTAATTTGAACCAAAAAGAACCCTTCTGTCTTCGCTCGACGAGTTGGCATTTTAATACGGAAGCCCATTGATGTCAACCTAATATCACACTTTTTCTTGTTATAACAAGATTTTTTCTTGTTATAACAACATTATTTCTTGTCATAACAAGATTTTTTCTTGCTATAACACGATTTTTTCTTTGTTACAGCAGAAAAAAATCTTGTTATAACAAGATTTTTCTTGTTATAACAACTTTTTTCCTTGTTATAACAAGATTTTTTTGTTGTTGTGACAACTTTTTTCTTGTTATAACAAGATTTTTTTGTTATTACAAGAGTGTTTCTTTGTTATAGCAAGAAAAAAAATCTCGTTATAACAAGAAACAATGTTGTTATAACAAGAAAAAAGGTGGGATTAGGTTGACACCAATGGGCTTCCGTAGTATTTTAATGTCACCTATGGTGGCACAAAAGTGCCAACTACAATAGTTTTCTCTCTCCATAAAAATGCGAAGGCGAATACTAGAAAATAAGAAAACAGAACAGCGAAAACAAGAAAACACGAAGGCGAAAACGCTAAAATATAAAACACGAAGGCGAAAATGCGAAACACAACCGCGAAAACACGACAGAAAATATGTCGTGTTTTGCACTCGCTTTTTCGTGTTTTCGTGCTAGTGTTTTCTCGTTTTTTTGTTTTACTGTTTTCTTCCCTTGTCGAAAACAAGAAAACACGAAGGCGAAAACACGAAAATATAAAACACGAAAGCGAAAATGCGAAAACACAACCGCGAAAATACGACAGAAATTATGTTGTGTTTTTGCACTCGCATTTTCGTGTTTTCGCATTAGCGTTTTCTTGTTTTCTTATTTTGGCAATATCGTGCTTTCGCTTGTTTCACTTCCGTTTAACACCTTCCCATATGTTAGCTAATGGAATCAATCTGCTGAATACTTTAACTTTTATGGTTTATACTTGTATTTTACAAATGAACTGAAATGAAATGTGTGGACGCACCATGAAATAACCCCGCTTGATTGGTGCCCCTGTTGTAACGGGGTAGTTTTCCAAATTCATTGTTCTTGTTGTTATAATTATATCTCGTTGTTGTTGTTGTTGTTTTTGTTGTTGTTGTTATTATTATCATTATAACTATTGTTATTATTACTATATCTGGCTAGTACTAAACTGAACTGCTTAGCGGACGGTCATGATAACAAGATCGAGCGAACAGGTAAAACAGGTATTCGAAAGTACATTTTAATACATGTTGCATTAATGATAATATTTACGGTGTATATTAGACTTTGATCCTTGAACTAAACTCTGTACACAAGCCAACAAGCATATAAGTAAACAAACTAATAATCTTAAAGCCAGTCGTGTCTAAGGAAATTCATGCTGATTCATGGAAATCCTGGTGACAACAGGGGCACCAATCAAGCGGGGTTATTTCATGGTGCGTCCACACATTTCCTTTGAATTCATTTGTAAAATACAAGTTTAAACCAAAAAAAGTTAAAATATTCAGTAGATT
Organism: Hermodice carunculata; assembly: GCA_964020975.1. Lineage (NCBI taxonomy): Eukaryota > Metazoa > Annelida > Polychaeta > Eunicida > Amphinomidae > Hermodice > Hermodice carunculata. The sequence goes on from OZ026618.1 coordinate 11,282,645, forward strand.
AATTCCGTTAGCTAACATATGGGAAGGTGTTAAACGGAAGTGAAACAAGCGAAAACACGATATTGCGAAAATAAGAAAACAAGAAAACGCTAATGCGAAAACACGAAAATGCGAGTGCGAAAACACGACATAATTTCTGTCCTATTTTTCGCGGTTGTGTTTTCGCATTTTCGCTTTCGTGTTTTATATTTTCGTGTTTTCGCCTTCGTGTTTTCTTGTTTTCGACAAGGGAAGAAAACAGTAAAACAAGAAAACGAGAAAACGCTAACACGAAAACACGAAAATGCGAGTGCGAAAACACGACATATTTTCTGTCGTATTTTCGCGGTTGTGTTTTCGCATTTTCGCCTTCGTGTTTTATATTTTAGTGTTTTCGCCTTTGTGTTTCCTTGTTTTCGCTGTTCTGTTTTCTTATTTTCTTGTTTGCGCCTTCGCATTTTTATGGAGAGAGAAAAAATATCTTAGTTGGCACTTTTGTGCCACCATATGGAGACAGAAAAATATTTTAGTTGGCACTTTTGTGCCACCATAGTTACCTCATCAGATAGTAACTTGACAGAGGCATGGCACGATGGAGTTTGGATGTTGTGGGAGTGGCGCTATCCTGTGGACATCACGGAAACTGATGTCAGAGATACTTGTTAATCTCAGCCACTGCACAAGACTTCAAAAATAAAATAATTTTCATTTATTTATGATGTTTAGCTGAGTGTTAGCTACTGTTTACCGCAGCTATTCCAAGAAATATAACTTTTCATCTTATTTCTTGTCAGGACTTCTAGCAATTTGCCATTCTGGAGATGTATAGTGTATGGAATAACCTGACTACCCCCATTGTCGCACATGTACCTGGATTGACCACATCGCATGTCATGTGAAGTGGCACATTTGCACTTCTGTCACAGCATAAAGCTGCACTTGTGTCACAGTCAGTAAACTCCATGCTTCTTGTTGCAAACTGGACATGCGCACATATACACTAAAGTTCCTTTTGTGCTACTGCCTGCAGCGTAATAAATAGCATGGACTTATTAACTCTTTCAGTGCCAAATTATGGACTGAGTCAACAGCTTTTTCTCTGTAACAAGAATCATGCTGGTACTTGAATGAAAGGTCTTTTTACGAGGACTACGAATCTGAGATCATAATGGTAATTCAGACTAGTTGCACTTTGGTAGATCGACTTTAGACGTGGGTGGCACTTAAATATCCAAGTAACGAGATACTGATGCCAACAAAATATCTTCTCTTCTTTCCCAGGGTCCCCCTTTTCCCGTGCTTATAGCTCACGTGTGTATAGTGCATTCGCCTCACATCAATTATTTCGAATCATTTAACCCACTTCCTGGACCTTATTCATGTCAAAAATCAATTATTTCACAGCTGACTCACATGACCATAATGCAGGTGACGTCATCATGATAATTGTTTTCATCTTCCGCCTAATGCACTGCAACCCTGTGGCACCAAGTTCTTACACATTTAAAGCTGCTGCCTATCGTAACATTACCATAATAAACAAAAGCCTTTCGAAATTAAAAATAAAATTTCATGTGCGCAAAAATAGCTATCACTGAACTAAGTTTCGTGTAATACATGGCTTCTTCTAGAACCTTTTATAAGGTTTTGGCAGGGCTAAAATCATATCTTGGACTTTAATTTAATGAGACTCCTCCTCCTGCTTGTATATTTGGATACTTTGTGAAAACTTTCAAATATATCTTTAAAGTGTGCAGATAAACGTCGGTGTGTGCATGAGTGTAAAATAGTTCTCCAGACACAGTATCCCTCGTCAGGAGACGGTTTGAAACACACACACACACACACACACACACACACACACACACACACACACGCACACACGCACACACGCACGCACACACGCACACACGCACACACACACACACGCACACACACACACACGCGCACACACACACGCGCACACACACACACACACGCGCACACACACCCACACGCGCACACACACACACAAATACACACACAGACACACACACACACATATATATATACATATATATATATATATATATATATATATATATATATATATATATATATATATATATATACAGTGCAATTTCCCTATCAAGACAACCTAACGGAGAGAAAAAATGTAGTCTTAATGGGGGAGTGGTCTTAATGAGGGCATAATTTAACGAAGGATAAACAAAAATGGGTCTGTAAATTGGTAGTCTTGATATAGAAATGGTATATTTTGGAGGTGGTCTTTTATAGAGAGTAACTATTATATTATATATATATATATATATATGTGTGTGTGTGTGTGTGTGTGTGTGTGTATGTATGTATACGGCTGTATCCGAATTAGAATTGTAAACAACATAAAAATGACACCATGCTTTAATCAGCTATTGATGCATTAATTCAGCAAACAAGTGCGGGTTGATTAATCTTATAATATAACCACATGTAGAAACTCTCGATTTTGGTCATTGTAAATAATGTTACTACAAGGTCATTTATCTAAGCCAGAGCAATTTTTTTTTTTGACAGAAACTTCTTTCGCATCATCAGTCCTTTTGCAATGTCTACTAACTTCATATTGCAGGATTTCTGACCAGATATTATAAAATTTCTTAGCTGATATTATGAAAATTTGTACCTGATATTTTGATATTTCTCACCTGATATTATGCGATACCTACCCGATACTATGACATATCATATCTAATATAATGCGATTTCTTAGCTGATCTGACGAAAGTTGCTACCTTACATAATGGAAATTCTTATCTGATATGATGGGAAATGTTACTTGATATATGACGAGATTTCGTGCCTGATTTAGTGGGATTCTGCACCTGATATAATGGGATTTCTTGTATGATCTGATGGGATTTCCATACGTCTATTCACTTCAGCAATGGCAGCATCTTGACTTCATACCAAGTTATTTACGAAAAGACAGAAGTTCTAAAAAACATGCCTGGACTTGTTCTATACTTCAAAGACCAAGCGATTCCTAAAATGAAGACGTCGTTTGGTGAATATGAAGTGGATATAGGCTACATAAACGATACGGTATACAAGGAAGTCAAAGAAGGTAAAGTTTATATACACTGTCAGTAAATTAGAATAAAATCAGTATAAACGACAGACGGATGTGTGTCCATTATGATACATCATTTCGGTTTGTTCAAGATTGAGCAGTGTCGATTACGGAGGGCATGCAAGGTGATATCGTGTTCAAAATTGCGCCACGTTCGTTACTTGGATATGCAGTAAAAAATCCTGTTGGCGATTGCGCCATTTCGGTTACTGGAGTATACAGTGTAATACTTTTGTACATTTTGCCTTCAAAGCTAACATTAACCACGTCATCTTGCTTGCCCCTCAACTAAAGTCTAAAATCGTCACCTGTTTTCCCTCATTGAACTAGGACGCAACTGACTGCATACCAACATTTGTTGATTGTGAAAACTTGAAATATTCGATATTTTTGTTTGCATTGAAGGGATAGAGACCAAATTGGGGCTTGAATTGCGATGCATGCAATAACTAACGCGCAAGTGATCTGCTGATGTTTTCCTGGGCAACCGATAGATAGCCACGCCTACTTGGTTTCTCCCACTAATAAACAAAACAGAGAGGGTTCTTGTGAAATAACCAGCTCAAAACTTCTGCGATTGGAATATCAATTACAGGATTGCCTTTAACATTAGCAGAAATTCACGTTTGATGTAAATATAGGAATTGACATTCGCGTTATGTACGTCGTGAATGCAATAGAAAGTTCAATTCTTAATTGAAGGGAATTCGTGAATCGTGGTATGCTTGTCTTTTCATTGGAAAAAAGTGACTTAAGTGGAATGGAAGCATCCAATATTAGAAAGAGAACATGAATATTATTGCTTTCTGTGAAAGGGGAGGCGTGCCAGTTTGATGACCAATGTAGGCTGTGTGTTACTCGTGCACAAGGAGACTGGTCTTGAAGACATTAGAACCCCTCAGTGCGGGATTTTCTTGACTGTCCCACTTCCATGCACCACGATTATTTATTATTTTGGCAATTATTGTGATTTCCGACATATGACTAATTGTGTGTATATCAAACTGTTTTTCACAGCTAATCGGATTGGCGAAGAGTTGAGGAAGAACATATGTGTAGACCACAAGGGAATTATTTGCAAGAGATACGAGAACTGCCATGAAACCAGTGAATCAAAATTCCCACACGGGGCCTTCTGTCAAAATAAATGTTACAAAAATGTCTGCACGGACGGTAACGGCCGGTGCACCCTCTCTTGGGATATGAAGCCTAAGTGCAGGTAAGACCATGATCATTCGTAAACTCTTTCAGTTGCAAGTTTCGACCGAGTCAACACCTTTCCTCGACATGCTTTGGACACATTAAAGCGTGCCGAGAAAAATGTTGACCTGTAGCATTCTTCTGTTCTCTGCAATTGCATGCACTATGATACTTGAATGAAAGGTTGGTCTAAAAGAAATATGAATCTGGTCGTTACGTCAATTCAAAGCAACCAATGAGAAGAAATCCCCACACGGGGCCTTCTGTAGAAAAGTGTTACCGAAGCATATGGACAAAAACGGCTGATCCGTCCTTGCTTGGGATTTTTTAGAAGTACATTGTTCTTGCAAAGATATTTTGATAACCCATGTTTTTCTTTGTACAGTTTGTGTATTTTTTGTTTTTGTTTTATGTTTTGCTGTTGTTTGTTTTTTCCGTTTTGTTTTTTCCTTGGCTTTTTCATTATACTGTAAAGAATTATCCTGAGAATGATAGCCTGTTTTTGTCATGGTCAACGACACAGCTGTTGAAAGCATTTATATTATTTAGTTATGCTGATAATAAATTGTACAATGTAAGTGGCTCATTTTTTTGGGGGGGGGGGGCGGGGGCGGGGAGTCAAGGCATGTCTGACGTTTAGACTTACGTCATTAGATGCAGAAAGAGCCTATCGGTTAGATACCTTCACATTTCTCGGGCATTCCACCTGCAGCAACCTTGCCGAACTCTTAGCTTCATATTCGACAGTGCCCATTATTTTCCAAACGTGAATCCAAGAAGCCCAAAATTGCCCCGGTCCTGTATTAAAACGCATGGCATGGTATTCAGTCTGTCGTTGATGCTTTTGAGATTCAGAATCAGACTTTATTCAACCAGTACAAATACTTATTATATATATATATGAATAACCAGAGAAACACATGTGAATGGTCAAGGAGACGTTGACTGCGGCAAAATGTGCCGCTATCTTTGGAGCCGCCCCACGATAAGTAAATGATGCCAGTCGGTTAAAGATTATATAGGAACCAGAAATGAAGTTGCAGTATATAAGACATTGAAATTCCTAATCTTGTTGCGTATGCAGGGTCGCTGCTGTCGGCGTTAGACCACCACATTTTAACCCTTAAAGTGCTAATCACAACTATAACTGCTTTCTCATTACCATTAAACATATAATGGTAAAAAGAGTCAAATTCCTCATGAAAATACCTTTCATTCAAATACCAGCAAGCCTTGTCTGAAGCAAAAAAGTAGTCTTAGTCAACAGCTTTCCTCCGGACACTTTGCGCGCATTGCGCGCAAAGTGTCCGGAGGAAAGCTGTTGACTCAATCTTAAATGAGCACTTTAAGGATTAATTCAGAAGCTGGAGTACTGCGGTGTTTATGTTATGGCACTAGAACTGTTAAAAACTATTTAAGTAATCGTAAGCAATGCATGGAACTATATGATACAAATTCCACTGTTTCCAAAAATTACCACAGTGGATCTACAGGGTTCAATATCAGGCCCACTGTTATTCATAATTTATATAAATGATCTTCCCACAGCATCCAACCTTTTCAAAGTATTACTGTATGCTGATGATATAACATTAGTTGGCTCTTTGTGAGTTCTGCGCAGTTCTGACACAAACCAAGATTCACCACCAAACAGAAATGATTACCCGAGTAAAATAACAGGGTGCATGACATTCAATATATTGTCTTTGAAAGAAAATCAGACCAAGATTATGATATTTCAGAATTCATAGAGAAAAATTGTGACAATTCCTGAAATAGAAATAAGCAACACAAAAATTGAATGTGTAAATAGCCCTAATTTTCTGGCAACACTGATTGATAAACAGCTAAATTTGAAAGGTCATATCGATAAAATCTCTTCTAAAACATCCAAGACCATTGGTATTCTGATTTTACTGAATGAATATCTTGCAAAGAATATTCTGCTAACAATATACAATTCATTTGTACTCCACCACCTGAACTACGGTGTTATCAAGTGCGGTCATAAAAGTTCCAGAATTGCTTGCCTCCACAGTAAAGTGTGCGAGAATAGTGAATCAAAGTTCCATGCACACACCAATTTTCAATGAATCAATTTCCAATAAGTTTAGTCTATTGAAGAGACGCGACATATTATCAATTTTCTACCAAAAATATATCACTTTTCGGCTGGGTGATTGGTGCCGAAGGTTGCTGGTTCGAGACCCGACCGTTCCGTGGTCACAAAACACAATGTCTGTGCACAGACTTAATATTCTAATCAATCGCTGACGAATTATTGCACATTTTACTATTTCAGGTGGCTCCCATGACATCAGTCAATCATCGTGATCTTAATTAGTGTCTTGGCCTCTTATAAATGTATTGATTTTTTTGTATGCCTGAGTATTTATGGTGAAAAATGCAGCGAGAGTCAGAGTCTGAGCTGAACGAACTTCATGATTTGATTTGACTTTATTTGGTGCTAGTCATAACATAAACATAACAGACAGTACATAAAATAAATACAAAAAACAGAGACACTGACAAATAGTGGAACTTAAGTTACGAACATAATACATTAAATATCACAGAACTCAAATAAAATTACAGATTAAACATAAAGGTGAAATAATAATTGAATACAGTATCTCAGAACTCAAATCATATTCATCATGCTTCTGTGCTGTGTGCAGATGTAATCTTCAGTCGGTCCTTTTCTCGTGCTCCACATTTGTGTTGTGTTCAAGGATACGAATATCGTGTTTCCGAAAGCATGACGCACTTCATTACGATGCAGGAAATTTTTTAATATATTCCAATCAGTTTGTCTCAAAATCGTTAATTTTACCATCGCCTTGAGTGTTGCGGCACTCTGTCTTATTTTGTCTTGTGCCGGATTCTAGCCTTGTTTGTACCTCTTGCCTTGCCCATTCTCTGCGTATTTGAAAGTCATTTATTTTCGATAATTTTGTGTCATTTTCTCACTAAATAGACATTACTTATTCAATTTGAACCTTAAGCTGTAATATTATTCGACCGAATCAGCAGTTTTCTTAGCGTGCAAAGTACGCCAAGGAAAACTACTGGCCACCGGCAGGTTATCATGACAAGTCGTCCCTGAAATGCGCATTGAAAAATATTTTGAGAAAGGATAATATTTGAGAAGATGGATTAAGCAGACGACTATTGAAATTACCTGTCGATATTAAATTGAAACATCAAACGCCGGTGTTTATTTTCACTTGTCACCATTTAAACTTTAATTAATGCTTCTATTTTTCAGTTGCAAGGAGGGTTATATCCTTGAAGGCAGTGATACCTGTGTAAAAAGACTGGACAAAAGCTTCATCCTTGGCATGAGCCTTGGCTTCGGAATACCAATAGTCTTGGGGCTTATTCTTGTCATAGCTTATCTTGCAAAGAAGCTAAAGCAAAAAGAGGAAGAACAGAATTTGAACCAATGGTAAAGATGTCAGAATAACTTAATCGGAATGTATAGTTGATATATGTCTCAAAAGATTTGCGCAGAATATTATTTTCATACGTGATAACATCAGACCAAACATTCACTGATGCAAGAAAAAAGCGACAGTCAGGGTAACATGCACCTCTTAACGTCTTGATCTGAAACTTAGAGAGAGAGAGAGCTGGAAACACTTAATTCATCTGAAAAGTATATTTGTTTTGTCCATTCTTCGTGCGGATGGACAGTTGGCAAGCTGCACTGGAAATAAGCATGCAAATTTCACAAATGCGAATACACTGCGTGACGTATTGAGTCGGATCTAATTCAATAACGCAGGAAAATAAAGTTTTGTATTTTATATAGCTGCGTGCTGAATAAAATGAAAGCTTAAATTTTCATTATCATTATTATTTGCTGGTGTTACCATAGTGAATGTGGTATTGGGAGGCAGTTCCTGACTATGTTTTGCGGCATGACTTGCATTTTTTTTTGCTTTCCGCGAGGCTTGCGGAGCGAAGATAATCCAACAATGATCGCCACAAACGTTGTCTGCAACTGTCACTTCAGATAGATTTGGTTTGTCACATACCCCTGTTTGATAGGAATTGCAGAATAATCTCTGAATGAGTGCGAAATTTCCTATTGCTCTTTGGCCACTTTGTTTGCTATTCAAGTAACTGACCAATAGGGAACAAAATGCAGCTATTACGAAAAAATAATCAGCAATCGGTTGATGACAGAAACGGTAAATAAGGCTTGAGACAAGCGCCAGTTATATGTGAAAATGCTTATGCTACATGGCCTGCTTTTCGATATAACAGATCTTAACATTCGATTATTCTCATATATTTGGGGTGATATGCGCAAAAGCTGGGGACATTTTAACTTGTATCACCATGAAATGAAAATTGGTGTTCTGCTGGAGGTGAGACATGCTCGGGAGTGACATGCATTATTATGACGTGATATGCTTGGGAGTGCGGGTACGTGACATACATTATTATGACGTGATATGCTTGGGAGAGCGGGCACGTGACATGCATAATAATGAGGTGATATGCAGTGCTACCAAATATGTGTCCAGGCTTTTGGGGCGCTTTACCTGTAAGATACTAGCAAAACTGTTATTAGTATAAAGCGCAAGTTGACTTTTTTTACTTAACCACATGCGGATAAAGTTGCTAAAGAGGTCGTGGCTGTTACCCTGCGTGGAAATGAGGTGATGTGCCTCCGTTTGGGATGGGACAGGGAGACGGACATATATGCCCAATTCATACATAATTAATATGTTGGGGCCAGGTCTTATCTGAAGCTGTTTGAGACGTTTCTTCGTTATTTTCGTCTCCTTTTCATTTGTTTGTTGTAGGCTACCCTAATGTATGGTGCCTCCTTCGCACAAAACACAAAGAAATTTTGCAGTTTGTGAGGATTGAAATAGTACAATATATTTAGAAAACCGTACTCTACCGTGGCACTCTGGACCAAAGTCTCAGAGCCCAGACTTCTTAAAAATATGTATGGAGTATGTTGGGACATTAATCATCATATTTCTTCGCTTTGCTATCGTAATAGTCTGAGAATAATTTCAAATTTCAGACGCTGTACCTTTAAGAGTGCATGAAAGGAATCAATCGTTAGTTGGTTTCTAAAATTGAATTTCAACAAAAATGACCTATAACAAAGTTAGCTTAACTCATTGCGCTCTGACTCTTTATATTCTTGCACATATAGGCCCAGGTTTAGGTTATTTAACCTGTAATGTTGGTGGATGTATGGCGGACCTGCTACTTTTTCTATCTTTGCTATAATTTTTATTGTTTACTTGTTGTTTATTTATTTATTTATTTATTGTATTTATTGTATTTATTATATTTATTTATTTATCATATTTATTTATTTATTTATTTATCATATTTATTTATTTATTTATCATATTTATTTATTTATTTATTTATCATATTTACTTATTTATTTATTTATTTATTTATTCATTTATTTATTTATTTATTCATTTATTATATTTATTTATTTGCTTGTTTTCATTACCCAGGGGTTCATTCAGTGTACCCCACTGTTCCACCAAGAGTTTCGTTATCACATCAGAGGTTTTAACAATTGCCTGACAAATCAGGTCTTCATTTTCTATTTGCCACCATACCCATATCATGAAACTTTTTACAATATACTACTTTTGCTCTGTATGGAAGAAATTGCTGAATGATATCGATATCCATATTGCTCTGACTTACCCTAATGTGCTGACTGAAGAAGGTTCTAACATACTCAAGATAAAAATATGCATTACTTTTAGTCAAAAATTTGCAAACTTTTATGGGGAATTATGGAAATGTAATTTACATTTAAATATCAATTGTTTTTGTTTGAACAACGCAGGAGAGATGGGGTTCTGCGCTCCTAAGAGGCACGCACCACGAATGTATTTATCGGACTGGGTGATAATTTATAAATGATAATTGATAGTAAATTAGAGAAATAAATACTACTTAAGCCAAATTTAGAGGTTATTGAGCGCCTAACATGTACATAATTTATTAAGCTTCCACAGCTACTCACATTTTAACCACCCATGTAAATCCCACAATGGTTTGCAAATCAAAGGTTACCAACAGCATCAACTAGAAAAAAAAACTTCACAGCAAATCTATGTGGGTCCCTTCAAAATGAGAAAAGTTTGAAAAGCTACACTTTGCCATTGTTCAACATAATCTAATTTTTGTATTTTAACTTAATTTGCAAAAAATTGAAATGTATAATTTTGGTTCTTGGTTCATTGGATGTGGCTATGTTAAAAAGCTATTACCTGAAGTTTGAATGACACCACTAACTATAACAGTTTTGAAATTATTTAAGCTTTTAAAAAATGTTTGTGTGTATTTGCCTTATTTGCATACACTAAAGCATACAGCTTCGGTTTATGGTTCGCTGGATGTGGCTGTGTCACATACCTGCAAATTGAAGCTGGAATGGCACCTATGTATAATACTTTTGAAGTTATTCAAGATTTAAATTTTGCGTATTCATCTTCTTTGCCTCAATCAAAAGTTTACAATTGTGAATCAGGGTTCCTTGGATGCGGCTTTGTCACAAACCATAAATTGAAGTTGGAATGTCAACTCCATCTATAATAGTCTTCAAGTTATTCAAGATTCAAATTGTACATATTCACCTAATTTGCATAAATTTAAATCCTACAGCTTTCGTTCATGGTTCAATGAATGCGGCTTTGCCACAAGCATATAAATTGAAGTTGGAATGGCATGTCTATGTATAATAATTTTGGAGATATTCAACTTTTACATATTTGAATGCCCCTTATTAGCATAATTTAAAATTCTACAACTTTCATTTACTGTCCATTATATTGGGAGGTGTCAGAAACCTATACATGCACATTGAAAGTTTGTGTCTATCAACAATATTTTTGGAAGGTACAGAGCTTTTAAAATGTAACTGCCCCTAATTTGCACAGTTTTAAACATCATGACTATTTCAAACGATATGCACAATTTCATTGGTAGGTCAGTCACCATGGCAAGTTTGGTGGTTTTTGGAATAACAGTGTCTGAAAAACACTTCGAACAAATTTGGTCGTCTAGAAAAATGAAAAGGAACGAAAGAAGCAAAGAATTCTAGGGAAAAAATGCCTGGATTCGCACCCAGACATAATGTTATGACATCAGTAGAAATGGTTCGTTTCGTACCGCTTTTTAAGATAGAAAATACCATGCCAAGATGCACTTTTCAGTAAAATCAGGAACGAGCGTATTTGTTTGACGGAACATGCCCCTGAATCACAAAACTTGTGCCTTTGTGTAGTTGCAGCTATGCGAACAATGTTCCAAGAAGACATCAAATTTTGAAAACGTTTTGTTGCTAGAACGGCACCAGGACGTGTAAAATTTCATCTTTTGCTTTAGGGTTTCTACATATGGCCCAAGCCACTAAAATCTAATAAATGAAGGTTAAACATTTTTCTCACACAATATATAGGGAGACAAAATGTACGATCTCACCCTTAAAGGCGCACAGGTATTACGTGCTATAAAACTGATCTGGTGTCAGAAAAGTGAGTTTGCATTCAAGAACTATGGCTAAAAGAGACATGAAATGAGGCAATGATGTGTCATGAGCTTATTAATAAACAAAGGCCAAATTTTATATATTTTTAACCAATCTGTACGTATGAGTAAGACATTTTCATTTTAAATGAGATCTCCTCCAACAATGAATGAATGGATCAATCAATCAATCAATCAATCAATCAATCAATCAGTCAGTCAATCAATCAATCAAACAATCAATCAGTCAGTCAGTCAATCAATCAATCAAAAAAGCAACTAAAATTTGCGAACCATTGTGGCTATATCATGTTGAGTAAGAATAATTTATATAATAGTAATTTTATTAGGAAACTACCCCTTTACATCGGGGGCACCGAAGGTTCGGGGTTTACCTCCGGTGCGTCCACAGTTAAAATATAACACAATACAGATATATACAAACATATTTAAAATGTATTTACACGTCACAATCACACACATCTAAAATTACTGTTTTAGGTCGGATCTGGCTGGTCCGCACAGGACTCGCTCCTAAGGTTCCCCGCATTACATAAAAACTCTGCATATTTTGTCAAACACAGCACCAACTTCATTACTATACCTATATCCATGATCACCTAAAAATAGACATAGCTTGCCCAAAACAGAGGATCCACAAAAACTAAACCATACCTCTTCATATCCCAAGAGTCTTAACTCACTTTCTAATTTTTTGTAACTTGCTTTTCTTATCTCATTCAGGGTCGGACAAAGAAACAGGAAATGGTTAAAACTTCCGTATCACTTCGACATAAATCACAAACTGCATCTGAAATTCCCCATCTTTCCAAATTTTCGCTCTTTCCTAAGCAACCTGTATGTGCTTTAAATTTTAGACGCATTGCATAAAAATCCTTCACATTAAACAAGTAATTTTCACCAAAAGTAGATCTTTTATGAATATCGTATATGAAACAAATCATCTGTTGGCTGGAGGCAGCCCATGTTATATATTAAATAGACGCCCCATCTGGGGTAGTGCTTTAAACTTGCATTTTTCATCATACAGGAATCTTTACAAGCTCAATAATTGATGATAAGGTGTTTGATTGCTTGTATGACGCATGTTTTACAGGTCACATGTGCACTATGACAATACAGCGTTTGTAGACGAGAATCAGCCCTCCGTCATGCACGGAGGCAACATCTATGAGGGTTTAACGGTAAGTAAACTCAATGTCTGCTGATTTTATGTGAAGCCACTACTTATTCGTATTTGGTAATCAAACTCCATGCCCACTTCCATACAATCGAGATAGCAAGTTCACATCACAACGTATTAGATACAAGTCAGAAGCATGGGCAAGCCGTTTTTGACATTTAGTCCTTTTTGGCGATATCAGTAAATCATTTGGTGATATCCCGAAAATGTCCATGATTGAGCGATACCTGTAAATGAATAACTATATGGCTAAATGATTTGGTGATAACGCTAAACGATTTGGCGATATCGCTTAATAATATATTTAGTGATTATTGCTAAATCATTTAGCGATATCACTAAATCAGTTAGCGATATCGCTTCCTGTCCTACTTTGTCCAAAATTTCTGCCGATTTGAAGAGAAGTGCGGTGGCTTCCTCCTTTGAAAGTGTTCTGTCAAGAATTGGTCGTTTTCCGCGGCATTTTCAATTGGTGTATTATCATGCTGCAAAGACACTGAATATTGTTTACTATTAATTTTGTGGTGAAACTTACCCATTGGGCCTACAAGTCCAAATCCTCGCTACCTCGCACTATACAGGCACAGTGCGATTACCCAACATGCACGGATTCATTTATTTAATGATATCCCTAAATCTTTTAGTGATGTCGCTAATAAAATCTCATATGGCGATATCTCTAAATGATTTAGCGATATCGCTAAATTAGTCAAGGATATCTCTAATGCCTTTAGGGATATCACTTAATGATTTAGGGATGCCAGTATGTGAGACCATTTGGCGATACCGCTAAATGATTTGGCGATATCGCTGAATGGCTTAGTGATATCACCAAACGAGACGAAAAGTCAAAACATACAGAAGTCCTATTTCAAAGGGTAAAACATTACGAAAGTTTAGCAAAAGTTCAATTTGTTTGTAGAAAATCAATTGCATCGCCCTCAAACTTTATGATTGTCTTTCTTTCGTATTTTACCCCCATTAAGGATATGCTCAGGGTAATTTGGGGGAAAAAAACCAAATTTTCACACATTCATATATCAGCTGCAATTTGCAATAATGCTCCGTTTAAGCCATCCATAACTCATCAGTCTTAATTCCAAAAGGTGAATTTTGCAAGACATTTCCCATCCATGTCTGCGTGTTTTGGTCAGGCTTCGCAGTTTGACGCGTCATGCCACTAAGCCCCGCCCACCGGAAGTCGGCATTTGCAGTTGTTTACTTACTGCGGCCTTCCGCATTGATCTACCGTAATTACCTGTAGGTAATGCACACGTTGAGCGCCAAATTGATTTTCAAAATGTTATGGTGCGCGTTATTCACAGGCACAGAGGTATAGAGCAGTTTTTCAACCTCATATTTGCCGGTTTCGAATAGTCATAGTTTGTGGTGAATGGGCAGTTGGGCAATAATGATGTGTTCATCGAAACAGTCCTCGAAATACACTAAAGACTACCATATTTCAACACAAAATGCATATGAATACATACTTTCCTCATACTCTTTTTCAACAAACCATAGCTTGTGAACAGCATTACTGCGATCGTTTCTTTGCGTTTAAACTGCAAACGCGGTTGTCTACAACGTATAGTGACTGAGCGGCCATTTAGCCACACCAGATGACGATACCGTGTACCGTATTACCGACACATCGAAAACTACAAGAAATTTACGCAAACTTTCTGTTTGGCCCGGTAATTTTTTTTTTTTAAATTTTTGCTTTTGTGTTTGTTGTTTGCTTTGTTTAATGTGTGTTTTTTGCCTTTTGTTTTTGTTTTGTCTTTTTTTTTTTTTTTGGTTTTTTTTGTTTGTTTTTGTTTTGTTTTTTGTTTTTGTTTTGTTTTTTTCTTTTTAGCATAAATTAATGGATTTACAGCAGTCAGTAGATATGAATGAAAGTGAATGCGTTGGAGATGCCTGTTGTGTGACTGTGCAAGTAACAATGACGATCTCCATTCGCTAAGCCTGTTGTGTTTCCCGGGCTTTTCCATTGCACTAGTTTGTTGTACACCGCAATAAAGAGTTGGTATTTTGGGGAAAAACAGTAATAATTTTATTGACATCGATTGACTGAACGTCCTTTTTTTTCAAATGCCTGGTTTTGGGGCTGATGTATGGTCGGTGCTTTGCGTGCGCTTGGCCTTTGTTCTTATGTACTTTTTACCTGTGTGTTATATACAGACACAGGCATTTTACAGCTTTTGACTGACCAAAATAGTGCCTCCGCGGTATGCAGATTTTTGTCAGGCTACGATATCTTCAGATCAATGTGAACCAAACTGACGGATTCCCAAACTGGCCTCCATATATTGTTCTCCTATGCCAGCCAGTGGTTACCCCGCAACGAAGTTGTCAATCATCCTAATGAGTCTGCCATATAAGGCGTAACCAATCAGCGGGCCTGTTATGAAACCACGCTTTCGACAGCACATGCTGAGTCTGCTACAGAACTCGGAATTTTCTGAGCAAAAACTTCATAAATTGCGTTCTTTTCAAGTATGATTAATCAACGATCTCATAGTAGTCAACAAACAAACAATGCATACGGATTATAAAGTTGTCAAACTGGAAAACCCATGAATAATTGTCTGTACTCCTTTCAAAGACGGCTTGACTTTTGAACTTATTTTTCAAACGATCGTTTGCATCTTCCACAGTTTTGATTGAAAAAACAACTAGTTTTCGCCAATGTCAGCCTAAAGAGTTGAACTAAAAAAGCGGGTCTCAGATTGTCTGTGTTAGGCCTGGTTCTTTGACAGTACTTGAGAAAATTTGAAATCCTTTGATGTGTCAATGGAGTGTCATCATTTTAACTTCAGACCGTTACAGCTCATTAACAGCGGAAAACACGGGAAAAACAAAACACGCTTTTGAGGATAGGCGTTAGAACATTGTTTTTTTTCAAGGATTTTTGTAAGTAGTACCATAGCTGAAAAAGTTGAACAACTTTTTCGCAAAAAAAAATGCTATCTTTGCATGATTGCTGCATAAATACATAACAAAGTACGTAATTGATAATAGTGTCATTTGATTTTGTGGCAAGTTGACTTTTCAGAAATGTATACTTGATGGGGGCAAATATGAGCTATAATTTGTTTATACGAGATTTTGTAGAGGATGTACCTTAACCTGAGCTTATCCTTAAATGAGTCAAATTATGTTTTCGACGAATTTGTGTTGAATCATAGAGCAGTAGTGTTGACCGTGTAAAGTTCTTCAATGGTTTTGTGGCACAGCTTCAAAGTGAGGTAATTGCAAACTTTACAGGTCGAAATTGAATGTTTATATTTGCCATGAGGAGGAGGGAAGGAGTCGAAATGTTATGATCGTTGTGACCATTGTAGAAAATGTTGACAATAAATGTCCAAATGTTATGGATTTCAATTTATGAATCCGTCTCTTTTTCAGACAAAGACAAATTCATCTAAACCCAGAACAGAGCTCTAACACCATCCTGACCAATGTAGGATTCTTCAAAGCTAAAAGTTGCGGCATTAGCCTAAAGATGAACAAAGGATTAGGTTCAAAATGTGATTATGAAAATGCACTATATTTGTGATCAAAGGCATGTTGATATGTGTTTTCTTGTGAGTGAAAAGTTTTACCTGCGTTCCTTGATATTTCAAGACTGATGTGTAAATCTGATTTGTCACATATATGTACATTTGCTCAACAAGGAATGCCGATGTAGCGAATAAAAAGGTCCAAGTGCAAACAGGTTTAACAGCCTCCTGCCTAGCACGTTCAAGGGGATGGTGAAGGACTCTATTGACTCTATGATATCTGATAGCTATACACTACAATATGACAATATGATAACTTATTGGTGCAAATACACACACACACATTTATATATATATATATATATATATATATATATATATATCCAATTCAGACCACCTCCTTAAAGAGACCATTTGTATATTAAGACCACTAATTTGCAGACACATGTTTCTTCATCCTTAAATTATAGCCCCATTTAGACCACATTTTTCGGCCCGTCAGGTGGTCGCAATAGGGAGATTCAATTGCATATATGTTGTCTGTTATTGAATTACAAGTAAAAGTGTTTACAGTTAAAACATGAAGCCAACGCACTATACTCTACTCTGGAAGTACAAGTGAGAACTAGGAAAGATGATTTGCTGCATAGCAAATCAGTGTGTGTGTCTTCAAAGCATATTGGTATGGCAATGTACAACTATTCCACAAAACAGGAGTAGAAGTTGGAATGGCATCTCTATCTATTATAGCTTTGAAGTTATTCAAGATTTCAAATTTCTAATGATGCTTTTTTACATAATTTAAATTGCTGCAACTTTTATTTTTAATTCATTAGGTGATTAGGTGCCAATGGTCAACAACCCCCTAGTAGAAGTTGGAATGACATCTCTGTTATACTGTTGAAGATATTCAAGATTGAAATTTTCAAATTCAGAAAGAAAGAAAGAAAGAAAGAAAGAAAGAAAGAAAGAAAGAAAGAAAGAAAGAAAAGTGTGTGTTGACACACACACACTTTAATGATAGACTGCATGAGCAGGGATCTTGAGCATTTCCTGGACTGTGTAATTGTATATAAATAACGTAGCCCAATATGTTTTCTTTAAGAGCCTCTGAACTGACTGGTGTCCAGAAAGAAAACACTAACTTGTAATTAAATTACCAAACAGACATAGCCATTCAATCAATGCAGCCAATGTTTAAATGACAAAATTAACTCATTCAGTGATGAACCCAAAGGATATGCTCTTTGCTAATTCTTTCAAATTTGCATTGCTAATACAATGTGTGAAACAAATAAAAAAGGTCAGAATATCACAAATCATGAGCAGATATTATATTCTATTATGATTGTCAGAAATGTTAAATCAGAACCCCCTAATTTAAAAGATAAGAATACTCAGTACATCCCTTTGATACAAATTTTACTGACAGTAAATGAAGACTTCTGTCCTGAATGAGTCAAGGGATGCCTCATTTTCAAAGGGTCATTTTGATGTCACATCTTGTAAAATATATACCAGGATTATGGCTTGTTTGCAGTTTACTTGAGGTGTGACACCCCTGTAAAAATTTAGCAACGCATTTGTTACCCCTAACTATATATATGGAACATTTTGAAATCCCTGCCAGTGCCTGATGAGACCTAGACAGGTCGAAACGCGTGGCACAGTTTCCAGTTGCCTCTTCTTGGCTACTTGCTTTGTCTAAATCACCCCTGTAAAAATGTCCCACAGGTCTTCCGATGTTGATAAAGGCCCTCATTTCTGTGTATAAAACGGCCAAACTCCTTGTATGGAGGTACAATCATGCCAAGTTTGGAGTTTCTATGTATAATAGTGTCCGAGAAAAGTGTTGGACAAATTTGCTGGTAAAGAAGAAAGAAAGAAAGAAAGAAACTGGAAAAGAATTTTTTTTTAATCTGTCTGTGTGCCTTCAAAGGTTGTAAATATTATATGCTACAACTTTTGTCCTTTGGTACTTCAAATACCATTAAGCTTATGGCTGCATGCAAATTTCAAAGTCAAAATGACCTTGACCTTTGACCTTTGACCTTTACAGGTCACATGTAAATTGCACAGTGTTACAATACCCACAATTTGAGCCGGGCATGAACCAAAACAGAGTAAAATTCACCAAGTTATGGCAATATGAAACTTTCAAAGGGCCAAATGACCTTGACCTTTGCCTTTTTGAGGTTACATGTTCTTATAAAAATGTCCAGTGTAGCAATACCTACAATTTGAGTCTAACATGATTAGAACTGGATGGAGATTGGCCACGTTATGATTGGATGAAAGTGTCAAAGGTCCAAATGACCTTGACCTTTGAACTTTAGAGGTCACATGTACATTTAAAAAATGTGTAAGGTTACAATAGCTACAATTTGAGCCCAACATGATCAAAATTAGATAAAAATTGACCAAGTTATGGCTAGAAGAAAGCCACCACCGAAAGTGGCCTTTGACCTTGAAATGACCTTTGATCTTCAGATGACCTCTACCTGAAGTGAACCTTGACCTCAAAAATGACATTTTGGCTTAAAAGTGACCTTTGACCTTGACATGACCTTTGACCTTGACATGACCTTGACATTTGAGATGACCTTTACCTTGCTATGATCGAACACCTATACACTCGGAACCACATCTACTATAGTATATAAGATATTGAAGATTTAAAACTTTAATTTGCCCTCATTTGCATAATTTTGAAAAGTATGACCTCTCATTATAAAAAGGCCAGACTTTATCCATAGAAGTATAATTGTGCCAAGTTTGGAGTTTCTACATATAATACTTTTCAAATGAAATATCGGACAAATTTGCTGGTAAAGAAAGAAAGAAAGAAGAAAGAAAGAAAGAAAGAAAGAAAGAATTCCTAGAAAAACAGAAACACACACACTTTAATAAAGAAGAATAGGAAATATACAATAATAACTCACTGTGACAGCCTGTTGCTAAAGCTTCCAATAAAATTTAAATTTAGAGGTATCCCTTGGCTACCAAACCACAATTTACACTTTTTTCCTTCTCTATTTGCTTCTGTTCTGCGATTTCCACTTACTTGTTCTACAAAATTTGAATCTTGGAGACTTGAGATGTTTTTTCTATTTTCATTTTTTTTTTTTTTTTTGGTCATAAGTAGGCTAATATTAGTCCAACACGAATAAAGACTTGGTCAAATTGGGACCAGGTGTCCGATTTTAGAGCAGGACCGTGTAAAAAAAATTAGTTGCCTTACAACCTTTCACCGTAGGACCGAGTACCCGATTACAGTTGCTTCACCACACTGGAAATCGAAATACCTTCGGTTCGGGTAAGACATATCGCTTTTTACGCAACCATCTGCTGCTGAAAACAGGCAAGAAAATTAAATACATGTAGTATAACTCACTGCTTTATGGATGAGACTGTGAGCAACACTAATCATACTTGAACTGTGGACACCAACATCACGATCAAACACAATGAGTTCTCCATGCATGCGCTTATTTTCCGATCAAAATATAAATGGGTAAATTCAATAAAGCTGCATTAGAGAGTGATTGGAAGTGTGCATGTACCTTCAATGTGAAGAAAATTAATGTCCCAACATACTTGTGATGGGAGCAGCTTAAATATTTGTAAATAATATTTAGTCGTCCTTATAAAAACCACTCCGTGTCCATGGGCAGTAGCCAATATGGCCACATAGAGCAGATGGTGATTTGGCGCATTTTGATTTGCCTGGTTTTTCACATGACAGACCCAGGCCACAGAGGGATCGGGGGAGTGGGGTCGGAGGGTTCGATCGGCCCCCTCCTCGCTCCGCGATGTCAAAAAATGATTAAAAAAAAGGAAAATAAAATAAAAACTTGGAAGATAAAATCAGACAGCTTGACATATCCCCTCCACTTTCAAATTAAATTTACTGTCTGAAAGTATATCTAAACATCTATCATCTTTAAACTTTCAAATATAATCGTTACGTTTCAATATTTATTCCGGGTTGCTTTTTGGTGTTAAAGTGATATATATTACATCAAAGGCTTGGTCTATGCAATGTTGTATCTCATGCTACTGATATTGCCATTGTGGTTATGGCTTTAGTCCATTTTATTTTGAAAACAGCGGCAGATTTGCCAGATCGCTAATTCAGTCAAGCATAATTATAACGCAGAAGGCCAGTTATGGAGGTAGTTATCTCGCCTTATAACGCATCCAGATATGTATCCGGTGTAGTTTCGTTTGGTATAACGTCAGAGCTGTCTTTCTCTTCATATTTTCTTTTTAGTTTATGAAATTAAAATTTTTGGAATTGTCTAGTCTTAATCTATCATTTGGGGGTACATGTCGAAGAACTATTGTGCTAATTGTTTAATTTAGTGAAACATAGGGAAGTGCTTTGAAGTGGCTTTCTTTTTATTTTGTGTATAAAAGAACAGCACCCTATGAAAAAAGGGGAACAAGGTACATGTCTTCAAAACGCATGTACTATTATACTTAACAGTGTCCCCGAGTTTGTTCTTAGCTGCATCAGGTGCAACATTATGATACTGAAAAGTTAAAATTTGCTAACTTACATATCCGAAACTTAAAGTTTCAAAATTGAAAATTTTGGGCCCAATGGGGACAATTTGGAGGACAATTTTTACGTTCATGGTGTTTGGAGCATAGAGTATATTTTTTAGGACTTCAGACTGGATTTTACTGAGTAATATATAAATTTAAAGTACGTGTCTTCCTTCATCTAGTTCTTTTATGTTGGCATATTTACTCAATTAGCACAATATTTTGTTGATCTGCATGTGCACCAATTGATAAAGCGAGACTATTTTAAACAGAAGAGACAAAATTTTAAAAGCATCAAAAAACGTGGATGTAGGACTACACATTTGTATCTCGATACCTTAAGTTACTTAGGAACTCTAATTTTGACTTTAAGAGGTCTTACTGGGAGTATATACAATATACAAGTAAATATATTATACCTGTGTAGTTCCGTTCTGGTTTACTTGTATCGGCTCTATATGGTTTGGCCTTCAATACATGATTTAATGCTAGAGGCAGTATAAGGAATCATACGGACAAAATAAACTTTTTTCAGTCTTATAGATGATATTTGTATCCACTGGCGTCTCAAGTTTAAGAAACAGAGACGTAGACTTACACTGTATAGATTTGAATGTTGTGAACGCAAAAAATGTGTGATGAACCAACTGGGTGGGGGGCAGACTATGGCCAGTATAAATTTTGAAGCACTGGCCCTGCCATCTTGTTAAAAGTCGAGACTGGTCTAGCCCCGTACGCCATATCCAGAAAGGAAATATGAAAGCTAGCGGGAGAGCCCATTTTGGTGAATTTTGTGTGTCTCAAAAATCAAATTGTCCATGTGAAAATAGTCTCAAATACCTGGAAAAGGCGTCTGAGAGTATCGACTTAAAAATTTCCAGGGGAAGCCCCCACCCCCACCCCCGCTATGAACTTCGTGCTTTCGGCACTCGCCAATCCAACTCCCCTTTTAGAAAGTCTGGAACCGCCCCTGCCAGGCCTTCATTGGCATCTTACCAGAAGCCATCTCGAATATACAATGTCAAAACCGAAAAATTAAGGTCGGAGAATTTGCTATGTGGAGACTTGGTTATATATATATATATATATATATATATATATATATATATATATATATATATATATATATATATATATATATATATATATATATATATATATATATAAATATATTCGTGAAACAGGTTCACGACGCTTTAACTATAACGTAAGACATGGTGTTGTCCCAAGAGATTACTGATGGTCTAACTTGAATAGCAATAAAATTTTGAACAACTCATTTGGAACTCTGTTTTCATCATTTCACGGGAAACTATTTTTAAAAGGATATACTGCTGGTAAAATTGATGCCGCCCGCTTGGTTTAACATGGACCGCTCTGAAATATGTCTTTAAATGAGAAACGTGGATGTAGCATAGAATATTATATGACATCAACAGGATAATGCACGGTTGGCTGAGCGGTAAGACTCTCGCCTTTCACCTCTGTGACCCTGGTTCGATTCTCGTCCTGGGAAGCATGTGGAGAAAGCTCCTACCACTTGTAGCAGCTGTGATATGTAACCGAGTCAAGGCACGCCAAACAGTTCCCCAAATGTGGATAACCCCTTTACTCGACAGTGGATGCAAGAGTGACATGTAAAATAGTAGACACAGTCCATCAGTGGCGTCATGTGATGAACCAAAATCTGCAACCAACTGACAATGTTTGTTTGAATCACGCATAACACATTTTTGGTTGAGCTTCACAAATTAGGGATTGTGGTGTCTTAACATGGCGACAATAACAATTGGATGCCCATCACCCTAATGTTTTAATTAAATGATAAAAAATATTAACTTTTTCTGCTGTGGTAGCTGCCCCCGAACGAAACTAATGGCCAGAAAATGCTGGTATAAAACCAATACGTGTTAGTAAAGTCTGTGGTTTTTCCAGAAACCAAGCTCGAGTTATGACGCCCCCTTCAGGTATGAGGAAAAGAGGATCCAGGGCTGTACCACCCATAGAGTCATTCATGTACAGAAAAGCTGAAAGCATTCACCAGGGGCAAGCTGAATGCCTAGATAGATATAATAGATCGGACACGTCCTGTTAACACAGATCGACTGAAGGATCGAATACATTACCAGCATTACCGTGAATTCACAGCATCTCAGAAATCCAACGAATGTAATAGCACAGGCTGTCTCTGGCAATAGATCAACATGTGGCCCAAACACGCCCTTTTGCAAGGCCAGGCATATGGTGCCCATTATGTAGTTAGCAATAGGTTGACGTGCCAAAGTTTGCATTCTCTTAACTCTTCTCAGAACACCTTGCCCCCTTAAACCGGCCAAAACCGGCTGGTGGTCAAATGTCGTCTGCTTCCACGTTTTCAACTAACTTCAACAGTAATGAAAAACAGTTTCACTGAGAATTGCAGAGATCACGTGCCCCAGGTCAACAGCTTTCCTTGGCATGGGTTGGGCATTAAGTGCCCAGCCCATGCCACGGAAAGATGTTGACTCAGTCTCATATCAAGGGGAAAAGGGTTAAACGCTAATTAGTAGCATCTACCAATGGGCTTCTTACACCAAACGTAACATATGCCCTTCTGATGCCTGCAAGAACACAACGTAATAGTAGCATACTTTAAGTTAAGTACAGCATGACAATGAGCCACATAATTCAACAGTATTGCTTCATTAACAGAAGGCAAGTTACTCAGATGCCCCGTAAAATTATACCTGGCCGGCAAGCGTCGAAAATAATTGAAGCCTGAGCCTCTAGGCAAATCACCAGATACTGAGACTGGAACCATTCACCTTCAAATATTCCCCAAAGCCAAGTATTAGCAGCCCCAGCCCCCAGCTGCAGTTCTTCTACATCTGTAACCATATCCTCTATAAACATAGATATCCCGTTCCACCATCGAAGATATATCTGTCAGAGCTTTTTATATCAAGGCGACATTCTTTGGTTGGGGGGGGGGGGGGCATGGTGATATGCCTTCTTCACACTTGTAGACAGTTGAATCAGGTATGACACAAAATTCTGACCTGGCAGGACAATAGGAGATATGCATATTAAGTTCCCGCCCAAACTACATACCTGATTGACCAGTGTCGCTTGGTGAGATATGGTGAGATATGGTGAGATATGGCGAGATACGGGTCGGTACCTTTGGGGACAAGCGGGATATTACTAATATTTTGGAAATATGGAATACTTACCAAAGTAATATGGAAATTTTTCTGATATATGGCTCGGAAAGTGCTAGAAGAATACCAGTTTGGCATTTGTGAACTTAAATTTCTGAAAAAAAAATGCTATTGTTGTGAGAAATGAGCATATGATGGCCTGTCTGTGCTAGTGAGTCGACCCGCACGTCCCCCCGTGATCGCCAGGCGTTCAACCCGTGCTTTGTGGCGGGAAATTAATATGCATATGGCGTATCGAAGAAGCAAACTGTACGCCACCCAAAGACTCAGCAACTTATGATTTGAGCAGGTGTTACTAACCACAAGCTCATTCAGTGGCTCCCTCAAGCGACAAAGTTTATCTGAGGTAAGCTTGTGTCCACCTTGATGGAATCTATGACAATGCCCAACTGCTCTTAGTCTGATGACAGTGCAACAGTTGTGGACAGGGACACTCGAATTTTCAGTCATCCCACAATGGGGGGGGGGAGGGAGGGTCCACAATTCGCATTAACAAGGCCATAGTTTTATCAAGTAGCATTGTGGGTTAGTCGACTGTCAAAAATATCATCAAGCAGGGGCATTATACATGCAATATCATAATTGCTCGTGGCTATCCAGCATACTGCTTGTGATAAATAATCGAACAATTAAGGTATTCTACCTGCTACTGAACGCCAAACGACACTTAACCCCGTAAAACAGCCACAAATCTGGTCGTACAGGAATAAGCTTGAACGCTACTACAATGTCAGTTTTATTCAGGAATGCTCCTTTGCCAGCTGATCTAGAGGCGTTTATAGCATCGTCAATGCACACACATGACAGCAAAAATTCCGCTTTATTGATCAATAGATTTAAATTATCCTGGTATGGATCATCGTGTGACGCTTACAAATCTACTATGATATGCTTCTTGCTAGAGTACTTGCCCGTGGCCACACTAATAGGATTTACCCTGTATATGGAAAAAGAGGACATGCCGAACAGACTAATGACATAGCCTTTGTTCACCTTTGACATCAAAACTGAAGGAATAATATCCTTGTCAACATAAGCCAATTGCAAGTTCTTACACTCCAAGTTATCTGTAGGAATATGAGAAATCCCAAATTGGAAACCCTCTGATAAGCCAGTAACCAACGTGTTAACAAAGCTCCTGTCAGGGTGTACCTGTAGCTCAAACCTACAGAGCTGTGAATGTGCAATACAAATATCAAGTTCTGCAGACCTGACAGAATATTGAATAAAGTATCATCGTCAGTTTAGCTAAAACGCTATAAAAATTATCATCTGTACGTAAACCGTTGGACTGCGAGCTGACATCTTGTAACATGTCATCGATCAAAATATTAAAGAAGTAAGGAGATAATACGCTACCCTGTCTGACACCTCTTTTAACAGGAAAAGAACGACTGGCGTTACCGTTCCATCTAACAAAGGCATGGGAGAGGGGGCAAGGGGGGGGGGTGTCTTGATCACTGTTCACAGGAAAAAAAATTGTTTTCACAGTTCACAGGAAAAATTATTCAGCTTATATGCATATTCACGATTCACGAGCAATGGCTTAATCACGAATCCCGAAAATTAATTTTATTGTTTCACAGATCACGGAAAATAAAAAGATAGGATCACGAGTCACGAAAATACCCTTGCCCCCCCCCCCCCCCCCCCCCCATGGGAGTTAGAATACCATTTATGTACTAGAAGCCAATGACATTTTGGGCGAACATCAATAAGTTTATACAAGAGCCTGTCATGACATATACTATGGAAACATTTCTGGACATCTAACGAATATAGATATATCGGGAAATGCCTATGATTGTAGTAAGAAATTAGACAGTGTTATTACCATATTCAAACCGTAGTTCTAATGAAACAAATCCAAGTCAATTCCGACCAAAGGCAATGTTCCTTGGTATGTATAGCTGAAACACATAAATTTATAGTTCGTATTTACCCAAAAGAGATCAAAACGTATGTGCAAAGGTCCATAGTGGTCAAAAAGGCCATGTCTAGTTTTAACATGACAGAATGCAAAAGGTTTTGTTTAAAATTATAGGCCTATTTCAGTAAATTGGCTTAAACAGGTGCATCATTCATGCGCATACAGGACAGTACAATTCATGAAAAGGGACCAAAATTTGTTGCACATCAGAGAATTTGCAAGCAAAGGTTCCTGATTTGTTGAAAATGTCAATAAAATACAGCATTCAAAAAGGAACTGGTTGCAACCACCACCTCAACAATGATCATCATCCATTTAAGTCCACAAAGTGACACTTCCACCAACATCAATCCATCAGAAAAGCCCCCTAGGCCTAAAATAATAACGTCATGAAGGAATGCACAACCGAAGGAAGCGCTTTTCCCTTTACGGAAACCAAGTTGTACATCAGTAATATTGTCCTCAGGGATCATAAATTATTCAACTAATTTAGTGTGAACAAAGCTCAGCATAATAGGTCTATAGTGTTCAACAGCTGCGGCATTAGGGTTAAGGGTACTTTTCGTCAGGATAGGAACGATGATGCCAGTCCAGAAAACTTCGGGTACAATACCGAAAGTGAAAATGGTAGAGCACAGGTTAGAAAGACATTCCAATAGGAAATGTGGTTTTCCATATATATGGTGCTCGGCTGTAATACCGTCACACCCAGGAAATGAGTTGGTGTTGAGGTAGCCTGTAAAATCAGAAACCATGTCAGCATTTATACTACGGGACTCCCTGTCACCGCAAAGTTGCGTCATTTCTCAGTATTTACGCTTCACTGGGTCAATGATACGCTTCTGGTCTGCATTAAACTCATCATGTGTATTATCCATAACAGTTGGATATAGTTGGCTACATCTTATACACAAAGTGATGAATTAACTCTTTTATGCTTGAAGGGTCCTATTGAGTGACCATGCTCAAATTTAATACATGGGTGACTCATGGATTGTTTTCACCATACGGTGCGCTTTAAAAAAATGGATGTGAAAATAATACTGGTATTCACATTCTTATTTAAAAAAAAACTCACTGCGCCTTCAATCGTCGCTTTCTGTTTATTTCCGACATCCACAAGGCGCGAAAGGCTACTGACGTCACAAACGCATCACCGCTGGCTGACAGGGAAAACTCCAACCATGCTTGCAAGCTATGGCTGTCAAGTGTCATTTGGTTTAAACATATTTTATTCACTTTTTATCAACGGGATTAAAAAGTCATGTAGAAATATTCATTTTCGTCCCTGTTCCCACCCAGAATGGGTCGGTGTGTTGCTGTCAGTCGTGGCAATACAAGCTCTACCGCTTGTTTACATTTGCCCCAAAGACCTGAAATTACGGAGAACGTGGACTAGTGCAGTCAAGATGTACAGGGACAAGTGGCAACGCCCTGGGACCCGATGATCGATCCAACCAATGTAGTGAACGCTTTGCAGGAAGTGACTCTGTTTGGCTAATATGACAATGTTTAGAATAGGTTTGGCAAGAAAAAACTACTGCTGTTGCCAAATGCGGTCCCATCGCTGGGCAATGGTAGGGTTCATGGAACTAGGGGAAGGTCGGGCAAGTGGAACCACCCGGGCAAGAGGAACCGCGCGTTTAGCGTTTACTCGTTAGATGGCGCCTAGTTCTATACAGCAAATATTTTGACATCAGTGACACGCGTTCCACGGGAAACCCTCACCTCGTCTGATCGCCGTATCCGCAACGCGCCAGGCATAAAGGTATGTTGTAAGCCTCATTAGTGTAATATTGTCAAGTACCAGAGTGTGTATAATTTTTTCAGTGATACGTGCATGCTGAAATTGGGAATACCTCATTATATTATCATGCCCTGTGGTAAATTTTCACTGTGAAGTACAAAAATGATAATGACTATTCGCCCCTCAAAATGGCCGCCGAAATATATTACAACCTGTTGGGCAAAAAGAACCCGGCAAAAGGAACCATGGTTCCTTTTGCCCACAGTTGTGGTTCTTCTTGCCCGAATTATAAATTTCGTCTCAGGTGAAGGCCTATAATGGCTATATGATCATCCTTAGTACTTTACCCTTGAGTGGGCCTAATTATCTGTAATTTGGCAGTTGCTGAGTAGGCCTAACATAAAATAGTGGTCTGATTTTGGAAAGCCTGTGACGCATCTTTAGGTTTCATCTATGATGATAGTGCATTTTACCATAATATTTGGCAAAGCTAAGCCTGCTTAGATACCATTGCCTGAACAACACTGGAAAATTGGACTGAATATGTTAAATATTAACCAAAAATTGCCACCGGTAACGTTCATTTTGAGGCCTAACATAGGCCATAGAGTATAGTCTTGAATGTAAGCCTATTGATAGCCTACAATCAAGATTGTAGGCCTACAGTTATTGGGAAAGTATTTTTGGGAGGGCCACGAGGCTCCCAAAATGACTCTTCAGAGAACAATGTTCATTTTGAAAGGGCCATTTAGTATTTTGCAAGTAAAAAAGTAAAAATCTCCACGAGGACAGGCGCCATTTAGCATATGAATGTGCAAAATGGCCCATGGCCCCTCCCCTCCCCTTCCCTATTGCTGGACCTATAAGAAATGTTCATGCCAATTAATTTTGTCATAGTAAATATTTGCAGTCCAAATTTTCAGTGTTGTCAGGGCAAGGGTAGAGTACCTTTCCTGCTGGATATTAGGCCTACATGATAAAAATTCACTAATACCAGGGATGATCTTGAAAAAAAACATGCCCCGAAGACATTTTAAAAAGAATGTAGGCTAGCACAGGCCTATAATATGTATTATCCATGAATAACAAAAATATGAAATGACTAAGGTTTTTAGTTCAGGAACAGTCTACTTGTCCCCTGTGGTAGTGGAAATGATAAAGGTTAAAGCCCCAGATTTTCCAAACTTTACTAATTTAATTAATTGTATTATGTTTTTCTTATATATATATATATATATATATATATATATATATATATATATATATATATATATATATATATATATATATATATATATTTGGGGGGTCTATTGCAGAGGTGTGTAGTGGTGCATATATGTTTACACGTGTACATGTATATATGCCAGTATATTCACTTTTTTATTTTTTTAGATGGTTTACGCTTATAAACGTACAAGTAGCCGTGCTGGCTGGAATGAAGCCAGCATGAAAGCAGCAATACAAGCAGTGACTACACACAGAGTTCAAGATAAACTGTCAATACGCGGCGCAGCTAAAACTTTTGGGATTCCATATCCAACACTTAGGAAACATATTTTAAAGGGTTCTTATAAAAAAATCCTTGGACGATTTCGAGCAATATTCTCCCCAAGCATGGAGGAGGAACTGGTTGAATATTTGAGGAAAATGGAAGCTTGTTTTCATGGTTTAACCCGCTGTGATTTGCAAAAGCTGGCATTCGATTTAGCAGAGAAAAATAACATTTTGCACAATTTTCAAAACATAAAAGCTGGTGAGCAATGGGTCAGTGGCTTTCTTAAAAGGCATCCAGAACTTTGCTTTGGTGCACCTGAAGCAACTAGTGTTGCTCGAGCAAAGGGGTTTAACCGTGCAGATGTTTCCAGATTTTTCAACTTGCTTCGGTCCACATTAGACAGGTACCACTTCTCGCCATCAGACATTTACAATGTCGATGAACCCGGCATTAGAACTAACGCGACCCATCCGCCAAAGATTGTATCAGTCAAAGGCAAGAAACAAGTGGGTGTCATTACCAGCACTGAAAAGGGCAAATTAATAACGGTCATCATTTGTTGTTCAGCAGCTGGGCATTATGTTCCACCAGGAATGGTGTTCCCAAGAAAGAGACTAAAGCCTGCATTGATTGACAGTGCACCAGTTGGAACAAAAGGTTTGGTTTCAGATAGTGGATTGGTGAATACCAGTGTTTTTTTTACAGTGGATGGAACATTTTGTACAGAGGGTACGACCATCAAAAGATCATCCAGTTCTTATGATCCTCGATAACCATGAATCACACAGGGCACTTGGTGTTCTTGAATATGCCAGTGAAAATGGCATTATTATGCTCTCTGTTCCGCCTCACACAACCCATAAACTTCAACCACTTGATGTGTCATTTTTCGGTCCCTTCAAAAAATATTTTGAACAAGAAATTGATGTGTGGCAGAAAAGCCACCCCGGTCGAAT
Source organism: Hermodice carunculata (assembly GCA_964020975.1). NCBI lineage: Eukaryota > Metazoa > Annelida > Polychaeta > Eunicida > Amphinomidae > Hermodice > Hermodice carunculata. The sequence continues at coordinate 11,313,052 of OZ026618.1, forward strand.
ACTTTCCCAATATGAGATGGGAGAACTGTTTGGCAAAGCTTATGCACGTTCAGCTAGTGTGCAGAATGCCAACCAAGGATTTTTAAAAACTGGTATCTACAACTGTGACATGAATGTGTTCACAGATGACGATTTTGTCCCTGCAGACACACTGCTAGGTCAAGGGAACACCAGCCTTCATTACAGCAAAATACAGGTGTAGTAATTCTACGACTGTTACAATGTATGACATGATAATCAATCAAATGTCACAGTGACAACGCCGGTCTGGGATGTTGCAAAGTAACATGTTGTAACAAAACTTTAGTGTGTTTAACCAGTTCGGTTAGATTGATGGGAAAAATGGGTGGAAAACATGGACAAACACGGACCGATCAGCGATCTTGTTCCATACCCTGGTCTAGGGCTGAGCAGTCTATAGCAGGTTGAGTTCGCTGGCCACTGTATTGCATATGCTGTATATTACGAAGTGATTAATCCCATAACCAGATAACACTTGTTTGGATAGCTACCACATTCACGCCTAATGTACGCAGCTGCCAAGACCAGTGGGCGGCTTGTTTTTCATTTTTCAGTCATGTACTACTGTTTGTGACAGTCCACGGCCAGCTCTCATTAATCGGGTGTACAAAATTCCATGTCATTGTACCTTCGTCGTTAATATGGAACCAGAAAATAAGTCAGTCACAAGCAAATATTTACCATTGTTACATAATGGGTACGATCTGATATAAAGGATATCATAAACATGTGTACTGATGACGATGTATACGGAAACGTAAATAACTGCCCTCCAAGGGTCGGGATGTTACTGCCGGGTAGGGGATGATATTGAAAGCTATTCATAAATGCAAACTTATATTTAATCATCCATAGATGACGCAGATGGAACAAGAAAAACTGTTTGTTCAGACTTTTATATACCGTAGGCGTTGGCCGTAGCTGTTTCCGTGAATGCTGGAATTCGAAACACTACAAGACCTGGCCAATCCTGACGCAAATTCCAATTTACTGCTTTCATACTTCTAGTTAAAAGATATCTATTAATTTTTATAGGAAATGTCATTGCCCAGCTAGACGGCAAGTTGCAATCGTCTGGCTGTACCACGGCTGCACTCCCTGCACTGCTGCTGTACTGGTGACGCCAGGCTTCTAGGCGTCTCCTCATATATGTAAGGCCCAATGATCTTTTCCTCTGCTGCTTCAGCTTTAATTAATTCTTCGTCATCCTCGTCAGACCAAGTAAATGAAAAAGATAATTCAGACTCTCCGGAATCATCATGCCCTGTTGTATCTGCCATGACTCTTGGCAAACTGAAGGCACCCTGGCTTATAACACATGCACCATAGCCATCGAGTTGCGTTTGTGACGTCACTAACACTTTCCCACTTCGGGCCATGATCCGAGAAAATTCGCGTGCTTTCCTGTCCGAAATGTGGCGCACTTTTGGAGCTCAAAAACACTATTCGAAAATGAAATTTAACATTTCGGTTTTTAGATATCATTTCTAACATGCCTTAAACATCAACTTTATAATTGTTCCAGATGGGCCACAAGCCTTAAGATGCCCTCACCAGGGAAAATTCATGAACATGCATATCAGATTAATTAAGATAAGTAAACCTTAGGGAATAAAGCGGTGATCTTATTTATACCCGAGTGGGCCTTTGAAGTACTCGTAGTTAGACTGGTTGAAAAGGAAAGGTCATAATTAGCTCTAAGGTGTGTATTCGCCCCAATACACATCTGATTACACAAACATTTGGAGGGCTAGAGCTGTGTATTCCCATTAGTTGTTGCTGTGGTTATACGATTTTTGTGAGATATTTAGTAATGCATTTAGATCTACGGTCTGAAATTTGGTGTCACTATGTGCAGTAATTCTCAAGTTGTTAAGTTGCAAATTACAATGTAAAGCGATGGGAATACACAGCCCTAACCCTCCACTGACTGCAGTGCCCTCTTTTAGGCAGTTCTTGAACCTTCTGTTCTTGCCTTGCCTATTATTAAAGAAGTGTAGCCAATATGTGATATTTCTCCTGACTTCTCAATAATTTTTTGCCATCGTGTAAATAGCTATTTGATTCCAAGAGGACCATGGAACTTAACTTATACTACCGTTAGCGAACTGGGCTTGCATTATCTTGACATTTGACTTTAGGCGTTTAACTCTATCTACGCCTTAAATTTACTTTCGTTTTGGTGTAAGTAAAGATGGCTAGACCAACGGTAGTGATAAGTGATATGGACACTTTCTTATGTTTCATGATTAACATTTCAAGATATATATATATATATATATTTCAATCTATCCTGCAATGAAAGATTTAATGAACTGTGAATCCCCTATCATTTGTATATATATACATATATATATATATATATATATATATATATATATATATATATATATATATATATATATATATATATATATATGTATGTATGTATATACGCAAATAGAAGTACTTGTACAAATTTGTGTTATAAATGGGAACCGTTGCCATTCAAGATATTTGCCAGATGTGTTCCCTTAGACCATAAGACAAGTGAAAAAATACGGCTTGGTTTCAAGAGTGTCAGACAGGCTAAATCAATATATATATATATATTCTTTGCGGAAAGCTACCCCTTTGAAACTGGGGACACCGTGTACTGGGGTGACTCAACAGTGCGTCCAATACAAGTAATGCCTGAAAAGTACAATGGATACATATATTAAAAGCCAAATAAAACTATTAGCACTGCCTTTTATTCAGAAATTATCACCTTGCACCCCGGCCAGCACCTACAACAGGGGGCGGTGCGAGTGCTGGCATTACCTTACGAGCGACAAGCTACATAGACCGCGGAAAAGGAAAATGCGGAAAAAAACCAGTGCCCAACAGGATGCAGGAGTGGGTCGGAAAGATGCAGTCAAAACACGCACCACCCTTGCCTCCAAACCCGCGCAAGCTGCGCATTTTGTCTACTCCGCTAGGGTCTGCCCTTCCTTGACAAGGTCACTGTTTTTGTGTACGAAAAGTGACTCAGTTTCTAATTAAAGTGTGTGTGTAAACACGCACTTTTCTGTTTTTCCTAAATTCTTTCTCTCTTTCTTTCTTTTTTTCTTTCTTTATTTCTTTTTCTTTCTTTCTTTCTTTCTCTCTTTACCAGCGAATTCCTCCGACACTTTTTTCGGACACTGTTATATATAGAAACTCCAAACTTGGCATGATTGTACCTCCATACAAGGAGTTGGACCTTTTTATACAGAGGAATGAAGATGTTGGAAACTTTGCAATTTATGGGCATTTGAAATTTTAAATCATGAATACCTTCAAAAGTATAATAGATAGAGACGTCATTCCAAATTCTACTAGGGAGTTATTGACCATTGTGCATGTAATGAATCTAAAGAAAAAGTTGTAGCAATTTAAATTATGCTGATTAGCAGCATTTGAAATTTTAAAACTTCAATATCTTCAAAACTATTACAGATAGAGATGTCATTTCAACTTCTACATGGGGGTTGTTGACCATTGCGAATGTAATGAATCTTAATCAAAAGTTGTAGCAATTTAAATTATGTTAATTAGCAGTATTCAAAATTTTCAATCTTGAATATCTTCAACACTATAATAGATAGATATGTCATTTCAACTTTTATTAGGAGGTTGCTGACCATTGCGTACCTCATGAATTAAAAATAAGAGTTGCAGCAATTTTAATTATGCTAATTAGCACCATTAGAAATTTTAAATCTTGAATAGACTTCAAAGCTATAATAGATACAGATGTCATTCCAACTTCTACTCCTGCGTCATGGAATAGTTGTACATTGCCATACCAATTTGCTTTGAAGACACACACACTGATTTGCTATGCAGCAAATCATCTTTCCTAGTTTCTTTCTTTATCTAAATAGAGCTTGCTGAAATGAGAATATACGCGTATCTCACATATAAGCGGCGTCGTTGATATTTGAAAAGATTGAGTCTTCTCTATATCAATTAACTATCATGCATATGATGATATGGATAGTGACGTCAGCAACCAAGGATTGACTGTGACAACTGTGGTGCTTCAGACAATCTTCCAAAAACGACGACTTTACGCAACGGAATTTTATTCAGATCGGATATTCTATCATATAAACGATCAGAGGTACCGATTTATCACTTTTCAGAATAATTATACATGTAAATGTGTTGTAATCCTTGATATCAACTAGCAGCGTTCCCGCCAACTACTGCCCCTATTACGGAAACAAAGGACTACCCCATGTCTGGCAGGAAGTTGGCAGATATTTTTCGCACTCCCGGACAAACACTGGGGAACCTGAAGGCCATGGCAGTGAGAAAAGCCCTTTCGGTGGGAGCAAGGTTTACCAGCAGTCTTTCCCCAAGTAAGGCAGACGATTCTTTGGTGGAGTTACTTGGTACGAAAGACAAGGACACTGGCAACGATCAAAATGGCAGTCCTGTCAATCATACAGGTGCAAGCAATGAAGCCGTAGCAAGTCCGCCAAGAAGGATTCCTAGGTCAGCCGCATCGGCACTGCACGCTGAGCAGGGTCCAAGTACATGTAAGTCTACCGATCCCAGCGATCCCTCTGAAGAACCCACACAAAACACCTCAACGCCAAATAAACCACCAGACATTAATGATGAAAAGAACGAAGAATCACTGCCAAACCAAGAAGTGGCAAGGGAAGGAAAAAAAGAAAAGCCAAATCCAGTAGCTCTAAGCAGGAAAAAGACGACTCAATTACAGAGGTGAAAAGCAGATATAAGAGGACAAACTCACAGGGAAAGGACACAAAGACGTCAGATAAGCCTTGTGATGGACAACCTAACACTACTCTTGTAAAAAGTAGTGAAGAGAAAATATGTAGAGAGACAGCATGTGAAGGCACTCATGCTGGCCAGGACACTTATAGTCTGGGTACAGCTACAAATGTAACTCCAGTAGATACACGTCCTCTGTGTGCTGAAAACTGTCAGTACAATAGACATTACTCAGCTGCAATGATACAATGCGTGACATGTTTAAAGTGGTACCACTACCCTTTTGTAGGTGAAACAGAAGAACATGCAGCCAAATTGTGGAACTGTGATATGTGTTTTAAAGCTTCACAAAACATCTCTCTGATGTTGGAAGAACTCAAAGTTCTCAAACAAAAAATACAGACTTGCTAAAACAACTGGCTAGCAAAACTGCCCTCTGTATCCAACTACAACAAGAAAACAGTGAGCTGAGGGACTTGGTTAACAGCTCGAAAAGAGAGTCACAGCCAACAGATAAGGACGTTCTGATTATTGGCAGCTCCATCCTGCGTGACATTACCAGCAATGACAAGAGAACAACTGTCAAATGCATGCCGGGAGCTACCATCGAAAAAGTGCACTCTGCCCTGACAAAAGAGAAGAAGTATGACATGATATTGTTTCAGGTTGGAACAAATGATTGTGCAAAGTCGGGCGATGCGAACAGCATTGTAGATCAGTACCGACTTATGGTAAATGGGGCGAGATGTGTAGCCAAAGATATACATATATCCAGTCTATGCCCCCGTACAGACAACATCGCTACACAAGAATGTGCGGAGGTTGTCAACACTGAACTTGAAGCTTTATGCAGAGAGAAAGGCTATATATTTAACAACAACGACAGAAAATTCCGCCTGGCAGACGCCACGATCAACGAAGGTGCCTTACTTGCAGATGGACTACATCTATCCAAATTTGGATCAAAACTGTTGATTGAAAGTTATGGATTACCTCAGCTGTCGGTACAAGAACAAAAGCCGGCTTACCGTGACAGCAGAGGCACCTCCTCGAAAGGTAAACGTAAAGTTTACAGCGCGGCCAACCACAAGGGACAGGCAGGTAACGGTAAACGCAACAGTGCCGCTAACCACAAGGAACAGAAATGGTCAACCAAGCGTGACGAGCCTACTGTTTGCAGCTCAGATGGATGGCGCACACAACAGAACCGTTTCCGAATAAAAAAGTGTAGCCTATGTGGAGAGCAAAATCACACATCTGTAGGCATGAGACCAGAGTTAGATGCCATCACTGCTCGAGACTAGGCCATAAAAAGAAGTACTGTTGGCATGACAACACGACCAGAGACAATTTTGAACACTATTAGAGGTGTGGCCAAGAAGAGAGTGCCGGAAAGTCCGGTGCTAACAGAGCAGGTCCCGCTAAATGTCACCAAAGAGGTAAAAAACACCGTGTAACAGCCAAACAATGCAGCTTAGCTTACTGTAATGTTCAAAATCTTGATCTAGCAAAAAGAACTGAACTGACTGAAATACTAAATAAAGAACAATTTTCCTCATATGGTATGGTAGAAACATGTCATAAAGTTGAACAAAATGATCTATTTTCTAATATTCATTGTAATTACCAATGGATCGGTAAAGCTAGGTCGCAAAACCACTCAAAAAAATCCGGTGGTGGACTAGGATTTCTGGTAAAAAACGATATTATAGTGATGGACGAAAATGTATCAAATTCCGCCGATGATGATTTTGAAAGAATCTGGATTAAGGTAAAAATTGCCGCAACTGTTATAATCGTTGGCCTTATGTATTTTCCCAATGATCACTCCTGTAAAAATGAATGTGTGGATCTTATGAATGAATTAACGGAAAATGTTGAATGAATTAACGGAAAATGTAAGTAATTTTAAAGCAGCAGGTATGAAATGCATACGTTTTGGAGATTTCAATGGTAAGATTCAACCTTTCCGCACAGAAAACAAATTTTCTTTAAATGGAGACCTCCTAGAATCAATGATCGAAACAACCGATTTAAAAGTTCTCAACCTGTCTCCTGTTTGTTCTGGAGAATACACATGGTACAGAGGCGACTTGAAATCTACCATTGATTATGCCTTAATGAAAACCTGTATTCATGTATAGAAAACATCTTTATTGACGAAGTTGGCCTATACGGCATAGGTAGTGATCACAATACAATTGTTGCTTGTTTTAACTTGACGTTGTTCAATGAAAAGATCCAGAGCGTTGACCTCAAATCTCGCACTGTGAAATGGAATGTGGATAATGTAAATGACTGGGGCATGTTCGAGAGGGAAATGTCTAATCGCCTGACTGGTTTTTGTGATAAGTTTGCTAATTACGCTTGTGTAAACAAGGCATGGTCTGAATGGAAAGACATTGTTCTAGAAGTTGCCTAGAAAACTATGAGAAAAAAGGTGTATAAAGGGCAAAATACAAACGTTTGGGACAAAGAAATAAGTAGTCTCATTCACAACCGCAAAATGGCCAACAGGCTATATAGGCATTGGTCCAAATGTCAGTTTGCTTCCCCGGAAGTGCTACAGGAGCTTTGGAATGAATATTTAAGATTTAAACAACTTGCATAGCAGTAAATAAGAACTAAAAGGGTAGAACAAAAAGTCCAGGTGATAATACGTGATTCCAGTAAAGATTCCAAAAACACAAAAGCCTATAGGAGAATGTTGCAGCGTTTAAATGGAAATAATTCTTACCCTTTTCACATTTGTGATCCCCAAGACAAAACTCGCATAATTGACGACCCAAAAGTGATTAGCAGCATTTTAGGCAAATATTGGCAAAATTTGGGGGGTACAACAGAAGCTAACAACGATATTTCAGCAGAAAATGTACCTTATTATTGTACGAAGGAATCAGTAAGTCGACCTTGTGGAGTAATAAATGATGTTAAGATAGATTACCAAACTGTTAGACAATCATTAGATAAGCTAAAAAATGGAAAGTCCTCTGGTGTCGATAACATTCCTAATGAATTTTTGAAGAATGGGGGTCCAATTTTATGTTAAGCTCTTGTAAAGATTTTTAATTCATGCAAGTTACTCGAAGTTTATCCAGATGATTGGTACAAAGGAATTGTAAAACCTCTGTTAAAAAACAGTAAACCGGAGATTCTGGATAACTATCGTGGTATTACAATCACTTCAAATGCATATAAAGTATTGTCATCAGTATTAGAAATGCAATTTATGCAATACTTTGAGGAAAGCGGCATTCTGGGTGAATATAATGGAGCGTACTGTAAAGGTCGCAGGTTGGAAGACCAGTATTTTGCTCTGAAAGGCTTATGTAGCCTGCGGAAAAATAATAAGGAGAAAACATGGCTCGCATTTTTAGACATAAGCAAAGCGTTTGACACAATTCATCGGAATGAATTATTTGTCTCTTTATGGAAAAATGGAATACAAGGAAAGGCCTGGAGAATATTGTTTGGGTTATATGAAAAAGTTGAAAATAAAGTTATCTTTGGACCATTTGAAAGCGATTGTTTCCAAACATTTCATGGGGTAAAACAAGGTTGTATATTATCTCCCTGTTTGTTCTCTGTGGCTATGATGGACCTCATTGTGTCACTGCAAAATTCAACTTACTGTTCCTCTACTTCCGTCTCAGTGGACTCCATTTTGGTCTCACTGTCTGAGTCAGTACTGTGTACGAGGTCATTAGTACCCACATACTGCATATCATGCTGCTCCCCTGCTTTTACAGAAGCAGTGCCTGATTTATCTCCATGCAGAAGATTGAGATGTGTATCAGCAGTTGGAGGCAAAGCTCCTGTAACTGTATCAGGCAAAAAATTTGGGATCAACACTAAGTCACTATCTTCCAAGTCTGAATCACTGTTTATTTTCCTTGAAGGAACAGTGTCAGATGCAGGACTAACGGATTTTGAGCTTGCAGGAAATTCAAAAACAGGTTCGTATACCATTTCACGAGAGTCTAGCAGCTCTTTCCTGTTAACTGTTCTGGTTGCAACTTCCGCTGTTAGAGGTTTTATTATGTACACATTGCCATCAGGATTTGGCCTTTCGACAACCTGATAGGGGGTTGGGTCCCAGGTGTCTTGGATTTTATTGCGTCCCCTTACAGCTCTATTCCGGCAATACACCCTTGCCCCGATAGGAAAAGAGGCACTAACAGCATTTCTATTGTGCAGAGCCTGGCGTCGCAGGGCTTCTTTTTCCAGATTTTGTTTTGCATCTGAAAATGCATTCTGTAACCTCACACAATGCCCCTGTAACCATTCATCTGTGGTCCCTCCACTTTCCTCACTTTCAATCTGGAGGATATTGTCCATAGGAAGAGTGGGCTCTCTTTCAAAGAAAAGAAAGAAAGGGGAATATCCGGTGGAGGAGTGGGGAGTGCAATTATAACTATAAACAATTTCCTGTAGATATTCAGGCCACTTGTTTTTCTTGTCAGGGGGAAGTGTGTGCAATCGGTCATGGAGAGTGCGGTTAAATCTTTCACGCTGCCCGTTGCCTTCTGGGTGATAGGGCCTGGTACGACTCTTCTCTATGCCATACAAGGCACATAATTCCCTCACAAGCTCACTCTCAAAATTACGACCTTGGTTGCTATGGATACAACGGGGCACTCCGAATCTAACGAACCACTCTTTAACTAAGGCCTTAGCCACCGTTTTGGCTTTCTGGTCCCTTGTAGGAACAGCTTGAGTGTACTTTGTAAAGACGTCAGTTATGATTAAGATGTTCTCAAGCCCACTGCTACTTGGCTCTAGCATTGTGTAGTCTATGGCTACAATTTCCAATGGCTTACTGGCAAAAGAGTGACCTCATAAAGGTTTTTACAGATTTGCCAGATTTGGCAAACATGCACCGATTGCAACAGTTGCAGTATTCTTCTATTTCTTTGGCCATGTATGGCCAAAAACACCTAGTCCGTGCTAAACTAAGTGTTTTTGTTACACCTTGGTGTCCCATAGCATCATGTAATGCTTCCATTATCATCTCTTTCATGGATTTGGGTATAATGAGCTGTTTCACTCTCTGCCCACCTTCCTGCACTGTCCTGTGCAGTACACCATCTTCATCCTTTTGAATGCGGTGTAAATTGCGCAAGAGTTTACGAGTAATTTTTGACGTTTGTGCCAACTCTTTGAAAGTGGTCTGTTTATTTGCATTCAGGTACTGGTTGACAAGTTGAATATGTAAGTCACTATTCTGTAATTCAGAAATTTCTTTCTTGGACATTTCAGGCAAAGTAGAAGTGCATGGCAGAGATGATGTACAAGATCGAGTTTGCACTTCTCTCAACATACCCTCAGAGCAAGACTCTGCAAAAGCCTGATGTACACTCAATGGCACTGTCATAGCAACAGGTTTCCTTTGTTCTAGTGACATTTGGATACACATTTCCTCAAACCTGTGCGTTCTGGGTTTCTGACTATGACATATTTTGCGGCATGGAGTATCTACATTTTTATTTGATTTTGCAGATTTATACCAGAAAGAAAAATTGAATAAGGCAAGATCTGCAACCCACCGCATTTCTGTTGCACCTAATTTGGCAGATGTGTTAATATATGTAAGGGGGTTATTGTCTGTGTAGACAATAAAATGGGCTCCGAGTAGATAGTCTCGATACTTCTCAGTTATCGCCCATTTTAGTCCAAGCAGTTCTAATTTAAAACTGCTGTAATTTTCCATGTTTTTTTCATGGGGCCGGAGACTTCTACTGGCATAGCTAATGACCACAAGACCGTCCTCCTGCTTCTGAGAAAGAATGGCTCCTATGCCATGTTTGCTGGAATCCACCTCCAAAATATATGGGAGTCTAAAATCGGGATAACCTAGAATAGGAGCATGGGTGAGCCTATGTTTGAGAGTCTCAAAGGCCTTGCTGCAGTCTTCACTCCATGCATCTGGTATGCACATTTTCTGAGGTTTTGTACGTGATTTTCTCTTTGCTTTCTGCTTTCTCTTGCCAGGATTTCCCACCAAGGCAAAGAGAGGTGCAGCTATCTGTGCAAATTGTGGCACAAAACGGCGATAATATCCAGCAAGTCCCAAAAACCCATGGAGGTCTTTCTCCGTTTTTTGGTACAGACCAGTCATCTATTGCCTTGATCTTGTCACCGTCTGGCTGAATTCCAACCTCAGACACAATGTGGCCTAAATACCGCACCTTTTGCTGAAAAAGATAGCATTTTTCAGGTTTTAGGCGCAAGTTGTTCTGAGCCAACCAACTAAGGACGAGCTTCAATCTTTCCAGAGTTTGTTCAAACGTGTGGCCAAAAATAAGAATATCATCGAGATAGATGAGTATATTTAAGAAATTTAGACTCTGTAAGCGGTTTTTTCTATATCCTCGGTAGCCACGGGCAACTGATAGTAGCCGTGAGCCAAATCGAGGCTACAGAAATACTTAGCCCCATTAATGGCATCTATGGCTTCCTCTATGCGAGGTAAAAGGTAGGCATCTTTGTACGTTTTCGCATTAAGTGCCCTATAATCCACACATAAACGGAGTGAATTGTCCCTTTTTCGCACAAGGACTACTGGAGAGGCATAAGGGCTTGAGGACTTCTGGATTATGCCTCACTTCAGAGACTGTTCCAAGTATTCTCTGACCTCCTGCCATTGATGCGGGGGAACTCGACGATGTGGCACCTTTACTGGAATAGAATCAGTGGTGCGAATCTTGTGTTCGATTTTAGGACAGAAACCTAAATGGTTCTCATGCTGACTGAATGTATGTTGATACTCTTGTAGAGCTGCTTTTAGTTGACTGTGCTGTTCATCAGTTAATCTATCACCAATAGTTAGTCTGTCTACAAAACTATCTATTCCAGAATCAGGTAACTGATCAACAGAAGATTCTTCTATATAAACTTGTCCATTTTGAATATCGGAAACTTGCACTTCTGGTTTCACCTTGACTGGTGCAAGAATTCCAAAACTGGATCTGGGTGCCAGATAAAAATCTTCACTGCTAAAATTTGCCACTTGAACTGGAATTGTGCCATCCTGAGTTACAGATACAAGGGCGGGTGCCACAGCAAAACCTTTTGGTCCAGTGAAGCATGCAGATTCTTCAACTGCTGCACAGTAAATTTCATTTTTTTCCGCAGGTCGAACTGTTGTCTGTATCACTTTTAGTGTACAAGCTGGAATCAAAACTGGTTTATGGCTAGCAACCCACACACGACTCGTGTGAGTTTCAGGTAAAGTATGAAGACCCACTTCTGCATATAAAGCAAGAATAGGCCCCAAAACAGGATCATTTTGAATACTCTCAGCGCTCTGAACATTTTCATGTCATACAAGTGTCTGAGTATATTAGATTCCAAAACACCTGGAACTTGAGATTTCCGGGTCCTCATACTTCTATCTATAGGATCTTTTACGACCAAAAACCCCATATCTGGAAATATGTTTCCTGCTACAGCCAAACTCAACTCAATATACCCTAAGTAAGGGATGTCAAGGCCATAACTTCCCGTTATTCTGATTGCTGTCGACACATCAGTCAGCTCCTTCTCAGAGCCAAAATGCTCATTAAAAAAGGACTCTGTGACTGTTGACACCTGTGCCCCAGTATCCACCAGACACCGAATTTCATGTCCTCCAAGAAAGACTGTCATTTCCGGGCATTTACCAATAGCCTTGGATAATATTGAGCCACTGTCCATTCTCTCTAAACCTGCCAAGTGGCTCTCCTTAACAGGTTTTTCTATTTTCCCTGTCCATTTTGGGAACCATTCTGAGAACCACTTTGGGAACCATCTTGAGATTGAGCAGTTGGGGAGTTTCGTTTCAGATGCTCGGTAGAGCCACATTTCCAGCACCGCCTTGGATTTGCTCTTCTGCCAGTTCCCATAGTAACAGAAGGGGGACAGGCTTCCATCCTAGCCAAAATAGCTTCTATGTTTTTCTGCTGCTTCTCAAGCATTTCTCCTTGCTTCCTCAGTGCTTCCTCAAAAACACTTTCTTTGGTACGTGTCTCATTTATAGAAGCTTTTCCTTTGAGTTTTGATGTTTCTTGTACATCTCCACCCAGCCATGTCAAAGCTCGGTCTCGAGCTTCGAAGAAACTGATGTCCTTATGCTCCGCATTCAATCTTCGAAGCTCCCGTCTGAGACCTTCGTCCCTGACTGCTTCTGCTAAACGGCCTTTTAGCAGACTGGTCTTGTTGGACTCAAATGTAGAGTCCAGCTGAACAATTCTGTCTAAGAGCTGCAGAAGTTTCAATGAGCATGTAATCAAATCTTCTCCCTCCTTCTAAGAATAGGAATCAAATTTTTGCCGCAGTTGGGGCAACTGATCCCCACTTCCAAATACTCGCAGTAGAGTTGCAAAAATTTTTTCTGGGTCATTATCAGAACCTCGACCAATTATTTCAAGTCTAGCTTTCCCAGACAGATGTTCTTTGATACATGCAATGGCTGCCTGACCTGTAAGATTACGGGCCAACAAATGATTTTTAGCATCTGCAACTCAATCCTCAAATGTTGGGTCTTCACCTTTTTCGGGCCAGTCCTTGAATCGATCAAGTTTTCTTGCAGCCGCATATATGGGAGCTGAAGCACCCATCCGTGAACTAGCTGCCTGTTGAAGAGAGTCATGATCAACTCGCAGCTTTTGAAGTTTGACCTTTAAGGCATTCACATCTGCTTGTGAAACCATGTCTACATAGTTTGCACAAAAACAGAGTTCTAAGAGAAGCAAGACTTGGAGACAGAGATACCCCCCCAGCATAAGGCTGAACAGTAAAAGATACAATGTTGCAAAAATTTGAGAGAAAATGTATGAAGGAAAAAATAAATACAAGCAAAATGAACCTTTATATATGTTTCTGCTAAACACCTAACCAGCTTAAACCAACCTTACCAGTTACACTCTAGTCCAGGGATACTAAGTTGGACTACTACAAATTTTCCCTACAGACACAGGTAAGTTACCCAAGTTACTGATGATATCTACTGAACATTATGCAAAATTAAGCTTGTTATGCCATGCCATCATGTGTAACAATGTAAACAAAAACCCACTTATGGTTATAAACCACTGCACAGTCTTACCAAGCCAGGTTGTCTACAGTTGTCAAACCAATTCCACATGCAAAGCAATGTTCATCTGCTAAAATGAAGCAATTACAACTTTCCAGTGCATTAACACATTACCAAGTTTCACAGCAGATCTGTTTCCAGCAAGCAATGCTTATCATACTTGAAAATAGACTGGTTATATGATATCTCACTGTAGAGCCTAACCTTTATTTTTTTACATAAAATCATAACACAATAGTATACACAAATGTCCTTGACATAAATTAGTGACTGACAGCAGAAGTAGAAAGTCACAAGATGCATAGGCACAACAACGATGTCCAGGGTGTAGAAGTCTGTCAACGTTGGCAGAAATACCTTGCCGCAACATTTGAAGACACCTTGTCACATACCTGGACCTTTCAGCAACCAGTTGCATATCTCACCAGGGATCTGAGGGGCTGTTTCGAACCCTGCTCGCAGCGCCATTAATGTAGCACAGAAAACCCGAAACAGATGGTTTGTAACCATACATTTATTGGTAACCTGGATTGATCCTGAAAATTACAAGTACAGAAAATAAAAAATGAAAAATCATCAATATTTAAGAAATATTCAAGTTCACAATAAGCAGTAACACCTGTAATTCCAAGTACTTATTCCAGCATGCTAAATTCCAAGTACTTCATAACCCTTACAGTTACTCTCCACCTATATGTAGAACTTATGTCACGTTATGTGACTATGTACAGTAACAGACAAATAATCAACTGCATAAGCCTGTATTATTTTCCACAAACTGGAAGGTGTAAAGTCTGCCATACTAAGTTAAAGATACAGGGCGATGATAACATCAGCATAATTATCCAATACAAGTAGCTCTGTGTAACAGACCAGCATCATTTTTTGGAACTTGTACAGAAATATCCCATTGGATTTCAAAGTTCATAACTTGAAATAGTGACAAACTATTATATAACATCAGCCCAACAAATTTTCAACAATTAATGCCAACAAAAAAAAAAAATCAAATAAAATAACTTGGATATATCAATGTCAATGAAGTAACCAGAAGTTTGACCCTGCAGATGCCAACAAAACAGAAATATGAACACTGCAAATGTCAATAAAGCAGAAATTTGAAACTAATATGTAAACTGAAATAAATAAAAGCAACATAGCTAAACAGTATGAAGCTGAACCAACATAAAACAAAGTAAGCTTACCCTGATGAAAATCCATGCATAAATTAAAATGCCACTGCTGGTGTATGTAGCTTTATGCACACTGGCAAATGCTGCAATACAGAAACAAGAGAATATGGAAATACCATTTTCAGATTTCATATCCTTATCTCCCTATATCATTACTCAACCCATGTCAGAAGAAAATGTTGAAAAGTTTGAACAGGTATTACAAATCACTAATTGCATTGTGTTACTTCTGCAGTTCACAGCAAAACCACAACCAACCAACCAACCACATGTACTTCAATGCAAACCTGTTACATAAGCCCACTGAACAAACAGGGCCTGGGCATGTCAGTGGTTGAAACAGTTTCTTTACCAATTGAATCCATATGTTCTTGAAATTCCCATACATGTTGTCTTGAAAACTAATTGAAAATGTACACTTTTCCAGCATATCTCTGATAAATTTATACCAACACACAGCTTTCAAGATGAACATGTTTATTCCATTTACCTGGGAATGAGACCACTTCTGTACACCATATGCATGTATACTGCATGTGCACCCTTGCATGTTACATGCATGCCCTGAACATGTGGTGTAGCCCACTACACATGAAACTTGACAAGTCTTGGCTGAAAAGAGCCAAAAAAATGAACAAATACACATTCATTTTTGTGACTTGTCAAGGCATTGAAGTGCAGTGCTCACATGGGCACTACAAGCACAACTAAACTACAGCTCTACATTATTACAGCAACATGGCAAAATAATTTTTTTTAAAAATTATTTACTCTAATTATGCAAAAAAAATTCTGCATTATACCAATCATGGACCTGCACTTTACAAAACAATTTTGGAAATTCAAATATAAAAGTTCAGTTAAATATCCATACCTTTTCCCAGCTCTGGCAGAACACACCTGTCCTGTTTGAACTAACCCGCCAAGTGTGTCTCACTGGTCACAAGTATGCATTATGAAGCAAGGAAAGGTAAAAGAGCCCAACTAGCTTGGTTGTAACTGGTTATTCACTTACACTTTTTGCCACATGATGGCAGCACTCAGAAAATAAAAGTAAAATAAACCACATTAGTTTGCCACGTCACACAAGGTTATGGTTATCGGTAAACGTCTAGATAAGCATTAAGTTTGGATGTTAGGTGATTCGCCCATATATGAATGTGATCAATATAAGTATTTAGGTATTCTATTTTCCAAATCTTTGTCTATATATATTAATTATAAGTCTCACCTAAAACCCAAAGCCTAACAGCTTTGCAACTATATACGCAGTATACTTGCATCCCATGAAAACATTAACAGAGTAACTTTCGGCGTTAAGCTATGGAAAAATGTACTGCTGCCGTCATTGTCCCATGGATGTGGAGTCTGGTTAAATAATACAAAAGAAAACGTAACCATTATAAGATCAATACAGTATTCAGTAGCACGCACAGTTCTCAGGTTAAAAGCACCGCCTTCAATTACAGCCACTCTTGGGGATTTAGGTTGGTTGCCTATGATCATGTTTTTAGACAGGCAGAGAATTAAATACTTCCATCGTCTAAACTCTGAACTGAACGACTACCGCCTTTGCAAAATGGTTTTCATGAAATTGCAAGATAATTTTAGAAATAAGAAGTCTGGTGTGTGGCCGTACATGGAAGAAATCAGAAATATACTGACTAATGTTGGCCTAGACCATGCAGTTTTAAGGGAGAAAGTCGATTTGCCTAACATTTACAATAAGTTGAGTTTAGAAACATTCAGTCAAACTTTTTTCAATGAAATCAACAATATAAAATCTCTGTCATTATATGAACACTTGAAAACACATACTAAACAAGAAGACTATTTATTTCACTTCAATGATTTTGAAGGTGCTAGAGTTAAGTTCAAAGCAAGAACGGACTGTCTAGGTCTTAAAACTGATTTAGCACGATGGGATATTTCTGAAAGTGACAAATGCACCTTATGTGAATACGGGTGCGAGAACTTAGAACATTTTCTTTTTATATGTCCAAAATTAGGAAGTATAAGAATTCAGAATTTTATGTTACTAAAATCAACACTTCTTAAAAGCGGGTATGACCACATTTGGACACGATTTATGAATGGCTCATTGTTCGTTAAAACATGTATGTTTCTGGGATGTGAAAGCTTCCCTTTAACAAAGGCGGTTGCCACGGTGTTCGATAGTATATGTAAAGGGTTTCTGAAAGACGCATGGCGTGTACGTCGAGAACATAGAGAGCAGATGTTGGCACCGGACACAATATAGTTGGTGATGTAAATAATGTATATTAACCTTGTTTTTAATATGTAAAATGTTTGATGTGATTAGTCGTGTCTGTAATATATCATATTCATGCTAGCATTTTGAATTGTACTTTGATTCCATACATTGTAAATATGATGGTAGTGAATGTTTATTTTCTACATTGTATACCAAAAGTGTATGATGTACATGTCCTTACGCTTTCTAGAGTTTTCTCCCAATGAGTGGTTTATCTCTAGTTTTAGCGCGGGGGACATGGAGCTATGAGAAGCCTATTGATGGTTGCATGCGCATGTAAAAAGTAAATTTCAAATGGTAAATGGATGCTGTTCCACGTACGGCTCAATGCTGAACGTAGATACAGCCCTACCACACACAAATCTTTACTTTGTAATATAGACGGCTTATTGTAATATACTTGGAAGCATCATGGAATAAACCCCGTTCCATTGATGCCCCCGCTGCAAAGGGGTAGTTTTCTGAATAAAATTATCATTATCATTATCTTTGGCATAATCACGTTTAACCATGTTCAATGAACCCCGTACGTGCAAAAAAATTTCATAATTTTAAACATCATAACTATACAGTATAGAAAGTATAGCCATATGGAGTCACTCTCCATGGTACGGATGTGGGCGTATACCTCCTATCTTGTCTGTGGTGAAGGAAACCGAAGAACTCGGAGAAAACCACCGTGCACGGTTCAAGTGGTAGGAACTTTCTCCACATGCTTCCCAGGACGAGAATCGAACCCGGGTCGTACGGGTAAAAGGACAGCGTCTTACCGCACCCAACTATTCCAAACCAGGTGCAAAATTTCACTGGCAGGTTAGTCACCAAGGCAAGTTTGGTGGTTGTCGGAATAATAGTGCTCAAGAAAAATTGCGGACAAATTTGGTGACAAAAAAAAAAGAAAAAAGAAAGAAAGATAGAAAGAAAGAAGAACCAAATTAGCCAAATATACAAAATTAAATTATTGAATAGTTTCAAAACTATTGTAGATAGTAGTGTCATTCAAACTTCACTTTAAAAGTTTGTGACATGGCCACATCCAATTAACCAAGAATCAAAATTGTAGTATTTGAATGTATACAAATTAGGCTTATACACGAAATTTAGATTATGTTGAACAACGGAAAAGTGCAGCATTTCAAACGGTTCTCATTTTAAATGGAGCCAGACGGATTTGCTGTGAAGCAAATTTTTTCTAGATGTGTTTGTATGCGTAATATTTTCCACGTTTTGCACTTCAAAAAGTAATGTAACTGGATTTTAATACAATTTAATCCCAACTAACCGAGGTCGCTATTTACAAGGCAGTTTACACGTAATGGTGTGCAACCATCAGCGTAAACGTATATTCTTATTCCAACAGGTTCTATTTAGATACAGAAAACCGTTAACTTAAAACATTTATTGGTAATCAAGCTCTAATCTGAATACATACATCATTGATACATCATGTGTATTTTCTGTTCAAAACGTAAAATCGTTTCTTCGACTTGGCAGATAAAAGCTTGATTATCAATAAATATGTTTAAGTTAATGGGTTTCTCTGTCTAAATAGAGCTTGCTGGAACAAGAATATACGCATATCTCACATATAAGCGGCGTCGTTGATATTTGAAAAGATTGAGTTTTATCTAAATCAAGTATCATGCAATCTTTGGCATAATTACGCTTAACCATGCTCAGTGAACCCCTTACATGCGGAAAATTTCATTTTAAGTTTCATGTCAACATCACAGTATGCTTCAAATGTAAAATAAAACAAAAACACACCTGATGGTTTAATTAATAGGCGCTGTTGGAAGGTTGAGAGTTGTACAAATAATGTATAGACCACGATGCAAATTCTATGACAAATCCCGAGATTTTTTGTAAATATTTCATGTTCACATTTAGAATGAATTATAATTAAAGTCTTTCATCGTTCCACAATTTCAAGTTTTGAAAGTGATGTTTTTCTTTTTTGTTTGTATGATGACAGCATACGAACAACTTTTTAAAAATTTTTGTGCTTTTATTACCATTTCTCTATGCATGTTTTGCAGTACTGTACTGTACAGTTTAGGTGAATAAACGTAAAGCAGATTTTAACGCATAAGACGCTCACCTGGTCAATAAAAAATCGTGCAGGTCCAACAAACCACATTACGCAACCACTGCTGTAAATTCTGAATAAGAATTTGGTCATCTCCTTGATATGAACAGTAATACCGGTACCCTTCTGGCCTTGCGCATGTTGGGAGTCATTTCTTTCAACTCATACAATATAGAACATGTAAGTACTATGCGTTGGTAGAGATGATCAATCAGTTTCTCTGTGGTGAATGATATTTCATTCATTAGGAAAACACGATTGTCTATTAGAAAATATCTGTCCTCATTTTTCATGTTGATTCGTTTCTGTTTTAATCTCAGAAGCCATGTTTTGGTCTTGTTCCTGAGGGGGTGTAGCACTAATCCAATGACATCCAAACTATGAGTGTTCCTGCTTTGAGTTCACTTAACCAGCTTAACACTAACGGTACTTCATACATTTACATTTATGAAGTACCGTTTATAGTCGCGGGAGACTTTAAATGCGCACATGGGTGACTTGGGATGGCCCGAAGGTATAGGTGGAGCCACTGCAGCAGGCAGAGCTCTACATCGTTTTGTAACAAGAAATGGTCTCAATGTTTTAAATTCACATTCGAATACACGTTTTTGTCACATAGTGGTGGAAGTTCATGCATCGATATTTTAGCTACGCATCAACTGTATGGAAAGTTGGTAACCTGTTTTGTAGCACATGAAGACATACTGGATATATCCGACCATAGACCTGTTATGGCGGAATTCAGTGGTTTGGGTATTGTACGGCAGATCATGGAGAGCAGTCCCAGATACTTAAAGTGGTCTGATCTTGATAATGACTCATCATCTTGCCGATATACAAACAAAGTAAAACAAAGAATCCAATCCCAAGGTCTTGAATACAAAGAAATCAAATGTAAGGATGACATCGATATGCTTGTTGAATGTTTTGTTAAAATCATAAGGGAAACAGCAGAAGAAAACGTCCCTATGTCGGTATATAAGTTTTTCCAAAAGCCATATTGGAATGAGCGTGTTGTTTTTCATAAGAAACGTAAAATGGATGCTTGGCGGGAGTACACAGCTGCTGGCTCACCCAAAGATTCAAACAACGCTATATTCCGTCATTATAAAGAAATGAAGAAAGATTTTAGGAGAGAGCTCAGGAAGGCGAAGCATTTAAATGACAGAAAGTTCTATAATGAGACAGATAATATGAGTGAAATAGACCAGAAAAAATTTTTGAGGGATTGTTAGAGCCAGCAGAAAGTCCGGACCTCCGCCAGTTAAGTCTTTAAGAGTAGATATTGTCGTATTGAACGATATAATGAGATTTGTGATGCATGGGCTTCTCATTTTGAAAGTATTGCTGACCCTGAAGCCACCCAACATCCATATGACAGGCACCATGAAAAAGTTGTTGAAAACGGTGTCAAGCAAAGGATTCGGTCAGCACGATGTGATGGGATGGAGATAGATTTGAGAGACCCCCTCTTCTACTACCCAATTACATATGAGGAAGTAGAAAATGCTTGTAAAAAGCTTAAATCTCGCAAAGCTGGGGGGTATGATGGGTTAACTAGAGAACACCTAAAATATTGTGGAGTCCAAGGAATCAAAATTCTTGTAAAGATTTTTAGAGCAACTGTGAAGATGGAATATATTCAAAAAAACTTTAAGTTCTCTGTTTTTGTACCGATCTTTAAGGGCGGAAATAAGGACCCTCTTTTAAGGGATGATTATAGAGGTATCTCTCTAACTACCATCATATCTAAAGTCTGGGAGACGGTAAAATATGATAGATTGAAAACATGGCTAGAATACATTAAATATCCGCATCCCTTACAGTGTGCCGTCAGAGAAGGAGTGTCTTGTCTCAATGTTTCTTATATTATACAAGAATCTACTGGTTATTTAAAATAAAAAGGAGATAAGCTGTTTGTGGCTTTCCTCGATACGAGGAAAGCCTTTGATTCTGTTTGGATTGACGGCATGCTCTACCAGTTATATAATTTGGGTCTGAAAGGGAGAAGCTGGACTCATACCAGAGAAAGTTACCAAGACAGAGAAGGATGTGTACGGTTAGGGGACCAAACCTCGCGATGCTTCCCTATTAAACAAGGTATTAAACAAGGTGGTGTATTATCCATGTTCCATTATACAGTCTTACTGCACGAGTTACTGCTTCTTGTAGAAAATAGTAATTATGGTGTTTCCATTCATGGCATTAATGTTTCCTCGCTCACAGTAGCAGACGATATGACTTTGTTATCACTTACCAGTGAAGAGCTGAAAAGATGTCTATTTTGTGTGTATGAATACAGTATAAAGTGACATTTTGCACATAATTAAAAAAAATCAGCTGTACTTGTATTTAATGAAAGTAAACAAGAAAGAAAGAGGCAAAGAAAAATAAGAAAATTTAAACTTGGCTCCAGTAACATTAAAGAGCAGAATAACTATACATATGTTGGTGTTGATCTCCATGTAGATGGACTGCAAGAAGATAGTATTAATGACCTTATCAGCAGTAGTAGACGTGCACTATATGCTTCAACAGGGTTGGGTATCCGCAAGGGAGGAATTAACCCTTTGACTGGTGCAAGGATTTACAGGTCAATATTTTTACCGATTATGTTGTACGGAAGTGAGTTATGGTTTCTCTCAAATCGGCAGATGAATTTGCTCGGTGTTGCACAAAGACAGGCGGCGAGACGTGTTCAAAGTCTCCGCAAAAAAATAGCAAATGCTGGAGTGTTAAGTACCCTGGGTTGGTATACAGTTGAGGGAGAAATTGCATTAAAACAGTTAACCTTTTGCGGTAATTTGTTGAGATTACCTGCTTGTGCGAGGGAAAGAAATCTGTTAGTGACACATCCATAAAATTTAGGTATGGGTCACTTAGTTTATCACATTGTGTATCTGGAAGTATAGTACGGGTCCTAATCAAGTATGACCTTTTTGAACGTTTTTTTTTTTTTTTGATATGCTCAACAGTGGGTCTGTATTCCCTAGCAAAATTGCATGGAAACAAGAAATTAGAAACAAAATATTCCAAGGTGAGAGGAAAAGATGGGAAATTGCAGTGCAGCTTAACACGAAATTAGACATTTTTAGGCATGTCATAGAAAAAATAGGACCATCTCGGTGATGGTTGCTGGCACGTGATGAGCCAGCGCTACTGGTATGTGTCACTCTTGTGGTTAAACTCATTTTTGGAGAACATAGATTAAAAATAAATTCTGGTAGAATGGAGCAGATAGCCCGAGAGCAGAGATTATGTGACATGTGTGAACAAAGAGAAATGGAAGATCTTAGACACTTTACCTTAAATTGTGACAGATACTATTATATTAGAGTAAGGATGTTTACAGAAGTAATGGATATTTTTCCAGGTTTTGAACGCCTGGATGTAGATCAACAGCTCTATGTTATATATGGCAGTACTCGTGGAGACCTCACTATGTTGCAGCAATTTAAGATCATGAAAATTACATGCACCTACGTTTCATATATGTACAAAATTCGAACAGCCAATACGGTAAATTGATGTAGAGTTAGGAAAACATAGAGACAGTTAAGGATTAGAGAAAAGTAAGACACTTATGTTTTGAAATGCTCCAAAGATGTCATCTACCTTGATTTTGTTTTTCTTAATATTTTATGTACATGAGTATTCTCAATTCTACTTTCCATTGAGTTATATATCTTATTTACCATGACCATCTAATGTATTTTGTGCAAGACTGTATTATATAATAATTGTGTATTGTTCTTCGTTTGACTAAATGTAATATTATATTCATGTATCTCTTCAGCGAATGGAGGAAATAAAGAATGTACTTTCATACATTTCACCTGACATTGTCAAGCATGAATTAAATAAATTCAAGCTGTATGTATGTACTTACAGTTCAACTTAATCATCTCAAAGCTACCGGCACTCGATGTAAGTATACTTTGCATATGATACTGCTTTGACGGCTCTGTGGACGATAGTCTGGCAGTGCGGGCGCGCCCAATTTGGGCACACTGGCGCTGGTATGACTGGTCCGCGGAGCCGCGGGCTCCATACATTATGCGTAAGAACACAACTTAATTGGATGACAAGACTGGGATCTTTTAGTCTTAGGGTCTCACGAAAATGTGTAGAAATACCTGTAGCTTAATTGTGTAGGATTTCTGTTTAATTTGCGTATTTATTTTATCTGTATAATTTCCTGGAATTCGGGAGTTTTAATAAAGTTATTAGTATCATCATCATCATCATCATCATCATCATCATCATCATCATCATCATCATCATCATTATTATAATTGACATAAACACCATATTTTAATCCCATATTATCCCCACCGGGCTGGGTGGCGCGGCTGCTCAGTGGGTCATGGGCTGGCTTGATGCCTGCGCGTGGCCCGATGGGTGGCGAGGCGCGGCCTGGCCCGGTCCGCATCTCCTGCATAACGGGAGCTGAAAACAACAGGGTTTTTAACTATTTTGTTCTGGTGTAGTTAAGTCTGTGTGTGAACACAGACTTATTGTTTTTTCTCAAATACGTTATTCTTTCTTTCTTTCTTTCTTTCTTTCTTTCTTTCTTTCTTTCTTTCTTTCTTTCTTTCTTTCTTTCTTTCTTTCTTTCTTGCTTTCTTTATATATATTCTTTCCGTGTGCCAGCTTTGTGGTCAGCTTTTCTCGGACACTATTGTTCAGAAAAATACCAAACTTGGCATGGTCATCGACCTAGTGGTGACGTTGTGCATATTGTTTGGAACAGTCATGATGTTGAAAATTATGCAAGTTACGGGCACATTTGTGGGAATTTTAAATCTTGCATATCTTCGAAAGTTTTTTTGATAGAGTTGGCATTCAAACCTTGATATATGGGCTGTTGCTAAAGGAAAATCCTATAGCATGCAAACAAAGTTGAGAAGTTTAATTTATTTTAAATTCACTAAATTTCCTTGGAATACACAAATCGCACCCCCCACCCCCCCACCCCACACAAGCTGGTCCATGTTTACTCAGACAGTTAGTTATGCAACCAGACAAAATATTACTGCGACAGCGTGGCCTCCATGCCAATCAGTACACAGTGTTGCCAGGGCCCAGTACTGTGGACTGGCCCTTCTGTCCCAAGGGAAACTGTTAGTAGCTACATAGTACATACAGTAAAACCCCCATTAGCAGGCACCTCCTTACAATGGGCAGTGGACACCTTAAATATATACCTACCGAAATCTGCCACACTGGACACATTAGAAAAAATATAATCAGTATATGTATTTGGATTGTTTCTTCTCAAACTGTCATTTTTGCACCAGTGCACACCCCCTCAGCCAGGTTCTTCAGCCCACACCGTGTATTTGCTCACCTTTAACAGTGGAGTGTTAGCCAGCCAGCCAGTATGTTTGTGGACAACCACCATGATTAGGTTATCAACATGATCAAAGGGGAGAGACTTTACAGCTGACTTGCCTAAAACAACAAGTGTGTGGTTGAGTGCCATCTAGGTGATTTGCGTGAAATACCTGGATGTTCATCACTTTAACCCATGAGATGAGAAGTGTTCTCTATCGTCTGCCAACAGCACCAGATCAGTTCAGTTTGTACTCCTGCCAGTCAAGCTAACAGCAAAAAGCTCTCCAGTGTACATTGCACAATGAAACCCAGAAATTTTCTGACACTTGGTAAGCGAGCAGAAATACTTAAAGAACTTGACGGTAAATCACCGAGACAAACTGGCAGAATATGGCATATCAAAAGGAGCTGTGGGCAACGTTGTCAAAAGAAAAAGAGACATCATGTCAGCTCTTCAGGAAAACATGAACCCTAAAAGGAAAATAGTGAAGGTCAACACCCATGAACAAATGAATGAGGCAATGTTTCAGTGGTCCATTGTGATGCACAGTAAAAACAGCCCAGTCTCAGGTCCAATCATGAAAGAAAAGGCCAAAAATTTGCAGAAAATTTACATGTACTATGGTATAGATTTTTGTTCCATAGGAGCTATGTCAAGTTGAATGTGCAAACTTGCTGACACGTTCAGGCTGATAACACTCAATAGTTACATACATAGGTTTCTGTAAAAGCTTTGTGGAGTTGAATGTTATGTATGGCAGTGCATAAGATGAGCCTAATAGTTGATATTAGTTTAAACGTATTCATTTAGTCTAGATAGCCCTATAGTACATCGAGATGACTAATACATGGCTCTCCAGAACATGGAGACACACAGTAGGTATGTATAAGACACACATGACAAAACAAATGTTACCAATGTATAATATCTGTGCAAACTCTGTGAGAATATCAAGATTTGATTACTTATCAGATACAAATTAAAGTAGTATTGAGTTGAGTTCAATATTTACCCAATAAAGAAAAATGTGTGATACAGATAAATTTGCAAAATCCAACCGATGATCATTACAGTAACGGAAACATTTAGTCATTAAAGCGCCTGGTATCAATGATGTACTGCTGGAGAGCATCACAGATCTGGATATTTAGGCAGTTGGAAAGCTTGTTACTGCCACGGAGAAATATTTCAACTAACCTATCACTACCAATATTGATTATAAGACGCGGACTAACCACCGGAGCAATCAAAGGAATAACATTATTAAGTAATTTGTTTCTCTGAACGATGTAATCGGGACAGAAGAGTAGGAAATGCTTGAAGTCTTCAGTGGGATACGAACAGGCGCAGGATGGGTTAGAAAGTGACGTTAAAAGTTTTGTAAGCACACAGACTGGTTTGTTGACAAGCAAATCAAATGTTCCTAGTTTGTGAATATATTTGTGTTGGTCTGTATGTCTTAATTTTCTGTATTGTATGTTCATACTGAGTACATGTGATATGTGATATATTATTTCGATGTACCATTTATTTGTATTTTCTTTTCTCCGTTCGCGGAGGTTAAATAAATTATTACCATTATTATTATTATTATCATTATTATTATTATTATTATTATCATCATTATTATTATTATTATCATCATCATTATCACTATTATTATTATTATCATCATCATTATCACTATTATTATTATTATTATTATTATTATTATTATTATTATTATTATTATTATTATTATTATTATTATTATCATTGTGGTTTTTATAATCGAAAACCCATCACCCAGCCGCCACTCTCAGCGGCCGCGTCCTAATTGCAATCGATACTTAATTTAATCCTAATCCTATTCAAGCTAAATATGTGCGCACATTCAGACTCTCAAGTAGGTACGCGTCCCTATCCACAGGTAACTATACAGTAAAACCTCTCTAACCGAACTCCTCCGTGTACCGAATACCTCTCTATGCTAAACACCAGTTCTCGATCCCAAATATATACTTCCAGTCTAAGCAAAACCTCCCTATACCAAACACTTCTTTCCGATCCCAAGGGTATTCGGTATAGGGACGTTTTACTGCAATTCTAAAACATGAATTAAAATGCTGACATCAAATATGCAGAAACAAATTAAAATGGAAGGCTAATACACAAGTTCTGTACTCATGGCTGATAGATACTTTCTCTCAGATTTCATCCCAAGGTCCATATACAAAGTTTTACTATATATAGGGGTGAGGGTGCGGGTGGGGTTGTAGGTGTTGGTGGGGGATGTAACGCGAATACCCCCTGCTGTGCTATTGGTTTAAACATATTTTATTCAAAAAAGCGATCGGGAAACAGGCTCTGCCTATATAAATCCCTCTCGTGAAAAAAGAGAAATAAAAGAACAATACAAATGCTGTACAAAAGATAAAGACGGGCCACAGGACACCACATTGACGTAACATCGACATGGACATACATACAAAAAGATCAGACATCACAATTACAGGACAGACAGAAGTATACATTATGAGAATACAATACTGTCGAGGCCAGCCAACACTGTTCACATGAATACTGCTCGCGGAACAAAAAAAAAAAAGAAAGAAAGTACCGGCCCGCACGTGAACCACCAGGAGTCACAAGCAAAGCTTGTTCGTCAACCTGGGTGGAAAACGTACGGGCCTCAGTTGAATCTGCCAGAATTTAAGATATATGTGTGGGTACTGTCAAAAATAATTTGGTTTACTGCCTTTGAACACTTGGGATTTCCAAACATAAGAGTTTGTAGTGTGAAAGGAGCCAATACTATGATATTTTGGTGCAATAAATTCCGCTCAGTCGTGTATTTGGTACACTCAAAAAAGTAATGAAATGAATTTTCTATTTCGGCACCACAAGAACAAGCAGGAGAAGTTACTATACCAATTTTATGCATATCGTGGTTCAACTGGCTGCAGCCCATCCTAATTTTTGCATGTAGAATATTGGCTTTCCTATTACCAATGTAAAACAACTCATTTGTCTTTGGTCTCCCTTTATCCATTTTACGCTTAAAAGTATCTATATCTTCAGAATTTCGAACACTGGATGGGAGTAAGTTCCATTGGCGAATCGTTGCGGGAAAAAAAGAACTATTGTAAGTATTAGTTTTTGTACGAACCTGGCTTATGTTCTGTCTGGATCTCACATTATATGCATTTCTGTTGGATACATTTTCCGGAATCAAATCGTGTAAATATGCAGGTGTATGTCCATTAATAATTTTATAAAGAAGTATGAGTCGGTGTTTTTCTCTACGCTTAGAGAGAGTCTCCCATCCAGTTTCATTGTACAGGAATGCATGACTTGTTCGACAAGACGCGCCCGTCACTGCGCGGGCTGCAGCCAGTTGAACATCTTCTAGAAGGTCTGCATCAAATTTCGTGCACCCTCCCCACACAACATCACCATACTCTAAAATAGGCCTAATGTAGGTGAAATAAATCAATTCTAATGTGCGTCTACTGAGCTTATGTTGCAAAAATTTCATTACTCCAATTAATTTCCTTGCTTTGCAGACAACATAATTTATATGAGGTGACCATAACAAATCTGCACTAAAAATAAGACCTAAATGTTTGTGTTGTTTTACATCTTCAAGTGTAGTACCCTGAAATAGAGCATGGGGATGATGTGGAGGCTGTCGCTTCTTACTAATAATCATTGACTTGGTTTTGGAGCTATTGAATGTAACTAGCCATTGCTTAGACCAATTCTCGATGTGTTTAAGATCATCATTCATGGTGACAGCAGAGCCAGTGGGATCGTCAATGGTGATGTACAAAGTTACATCGTCGGCATAGAGCCTTATGTTAGAAGTTACAATGTCAACGATATCGTTAACGTAAATAAGAAATAAGAGAGGCCCAAGAACTGAGCCCTGGGGGACCCCTGCTTCTACTTTACCCCAATTTGAAAACTCTCCATGCGTCACAACCCTCTGTTGACGATCGTTCAAGTAACTACTAAACCAATTAAGCAGAGCTCCGGAGATACCTAACTTTGATAGTTTGTGTAATAAAGCAGGATGATACACCTTATCAAAAGCTTTGGTGACGTCACAAAAGACGACTCTTACTTCTTTCTGCATGTCGATAGCTTTCGCAAACTCATTATACAAGAAAACAAGCTGGTTGATAGTACCATCCCCAGGCATAAAACCAGATTGTTTATCAGTTAAGGCAAAGTTATCCCTCAAGAAATTAAACACATACTTGAAAACTACACGCTCAAAAACCTTTGATACACAACTTAATAAAGATATTGGTCGATAGTTACTACAGAGACTGGCATCACCACCTTTTGGGATTGGGGTTACATTTGCCTTTTTCCAATCGGAAGGGAACAAACTTTTGTTGAGGGATGATTTGAATAGTTTCGTAAGCGAAGGAGCAATTGAAGGAGCAGCCTCCTTGAGTAAGACTTGGCTAACACCGTCATGGCCGGTAGCCTTGCTAACATCAAGTGAAGCAAGTATGGAATAAACTTCATCATCATCAAAGGATATACTTTGCAGCGTGTTATTATTATCTGAAATAAGCGTTGTGGATGATGCCCGGAAAGAAGTGTCATCAACCCGACTTTGTTTTAAGAAAAAAGAATTCATAGCTTCAGCTTTAGACTTGTTGTCAGATAAAACAACGTTCTCAACCAATAAATGATTATTAACAATTTGCTTTCCCTTTATAAAATAGTTAACTGTCTTCCACCAGCCTTTACCTTTCTTTTTGGAGCAGTTAATCGAGTCAAACTGACGTTTAAAGTAGTCTTCTTCGGCAGCTCTCAAGTCACTAATGTATGCATTCCTTAATTGCCGAAAATAGCGCCAAAGATTTGTCTTATTAGAAGTTCTACAATTCTTCGCTTTTTTGTGAGTTCTATCAACCTTTCGTTTCATAGCACGAAGACGACTTGTGTACCAAGGTGCATCATCCTGCCTTACAGTTATAGTTCTATTTGGTATACACTGCCTAGCAATATTTAGAAAAGTGCTGGTCCATAACTTACACATTTCATCAATGTTGTCCGTTTCGAAACAGGGGTCCCAGTTAACAGCATTCAATGTATTCCTGAATTCGTCGAAATCTGCCTTAGAATAAATCCAAACAAACCTTTCGAAAGAATCGTTTCTTTTATGCCTAAACAATAAATGAGCTGTAACTGTGCAATGGTCGTTGTCCGCGACAGGAGGGAGAATCGATGTGTGACGAACAAAATTTGGAATATTAGTAATGATTTGATCCAAGCAAGTAGCTGTTTGTTCAGTTATCCTTGTTGGATCATGTATATGTAATGTAAGAAGATTAGAACTACAGAAAGAACTAAGTTTTCTACCATGGTTTGTCGATGGGTCGGCATTGAGATCTCCCATCATGACAATCTTGCCATTAGAGGCGCTACTGGCAAGATCGTAACTTGCCTGCAAATCATTCCAAAAGGACACTGGTGCACTTGGTGGTCTGTAAACAACACCAAGTAGAAATTTGTTGTTATGCAAACGAACCTCGACCCACATAAGTTCGAGACCCGGAATTTCAAGGTCCATGCGTCTTTCAACACGTAGGGCACGTGAGACATATACAGCAACTCCACCTCCGATCCCACTGGCTCTATCTAACCGCAAAATAGAATGAAAACCAGGCAAAATATAATCGTCATCTCGATGTTGAGCAGACAAAAATGTTTCCGTTAATGCAACAATATCGTAAGAATGTGCAATGGACGTTTTTATGCACCGTAGCTTATTTTGCGAAAGACTGCGTATATTCATATGACACAGGGAGAGATCGTTATAAGTATTAAGATTCGGCCCTGGGTTGGGATGCACGTCACCCGACAGAAGCAGAAGCAGACTTGCCATCAATGTCAGTGTATCATCAACAACTTCCATAACATCGTTCATTTTCAAAATCAAAATAATATGAAATATTTCAACCTGGCGTTGACAATGAAGGAGGATGGCATTTATAATTACAATAGACATAGTAATTAACATTGTAACATAAAAGCATATCAGGATACAGTAAAATACATACAACAGATGATCTGTATCGCATACATACGTGTTGCTACTTACAATCCATATCATGTCAGTTTTACTCAATGAGTGAGTACTAGAAGAAAAAATACATTGACATGCGGGCACAATAATAATATTTTGTAAAGTTTTCAAAACCACAACACAAACTCTTTCCGTCGATATTTTATGCACGAGTAGTCTAAGGACGCAGAATCCCACATGACCCATCACTCTATAATACAAATATGGCGAAAAAACATATGACCATTGAATGCAGGAATTGGAGAACATTACATTTTGTTTCTCGAAAGATAATATCAAGTTGTTCCCGTATCGAAGGCCAAAAACAATATATAGTGTGTAGATAAGCAAGAATGAAAACCATTTACTAGGCATCTTTATGGCAATGAACATAGTAAATGTGCACACATATCTGTGCAGTTTTTGATTAACAAAGATTACATGATGAAGTATATATGTCAGACGTGTCTTTAACATCAAGTATACCGCGAGCACCCAATTGGCAGAGAGGTAAATAAGGCAATTTTGCCCATACACTAGAAATGGCCACTTGGTGGAAGAAATGCAGCATATCAGCGTAGCCGCACAATTGTACACGACCGAGTATTGAAGAATATTGGTTTGTTGTGTTAGATGCACTGCACGTTTTATTGCAAAATACAAGATCTGTAACAGAAAAGGTACTATAGCAAAACCTATAAGCACAAAGAACAGGTTGCTGGCTGAATAAATTTCACTATAAAGTGTGGTTAACATGTAAATAATGCAACAATATTGTGGAGAAAATCTTAGTACACAATATGAGACAAAGAGGAAAACATAAAACACAGAAATACATGTAACATCAATACTAGCATTTGAAATATAATTGAAAACATGGCGACATAGAAGCCGAAATACCATGCCTATTCTTGCATATATACCCAGAACTAGGTTTAAACATACGTATAATAACAGTTCAATGTAATAATTGGAAAAATTTATAATATTACAATATTTGCCAGTTGAGTAGACAAAAAAGTTCACGAAGGTTATGCAGTATGCACGCATGTAAGCCAAAGGGGGCCAAGAGTCTGCCATGGGAACCACTAAGAGTGACATGTATAATGACATAGAAACATATAACAAAACATAGAATACAACAGTGAATTCAGTACAAAAGTACATAAAAGGTAAATAGGACGTATATAAGCGTCATCGGTGTACAATCTTCTTGAAACATTACGGTACTGTAGTACACGTACACTGCTAGTCATAGGCGTATTTCACCATAGTAGCAACAACACTGCAAGAATAACCGATATTATGTCTAATGCGTGCATTTTAACGGTACAATGGGCAAGAAAAAGAATGAGTAGTATATGCTTTGCTCGCATGCAGTCTTTTAAGTAGGCCTATGGTGGCCCCGATTCCGCGCACTCCGTTCCCTCTCTGGAGTTCAGAGGGCGCGGAGTCTAATCCGCCATGGATGCCGGCGCAGATATTACGAAGGACATGCAAATGCAGTGCACACGCTTGGGGGGCTGCTAATTTGGAGAAAAACAAAACAAAACACCCCTTCCCAGAAATTTAGATTCATGGGTAATATGGGATATATAGATATCATTATATTAGTTTACCTCAGACTACCCACGGTGTGGAGCTTAAAGAACGCGGAGGCGATGCAATCGGCTTGGGAGTGTGAACGACGACCATAGTTCACATGCAGTAATAAACACAATATGCACGTGATTGTACAACTGCCTAATTTTGCCCCCCCCCCCCAATACAGCATACAACAATCATTCAAGCGATGCCGTGTGTGGTGGGCATTGCCTCCTGAACAGGCACCAGCCCCATGTCCCCTCACTCATGGAGCAGAGGACACACGAATCCCGCGACCGGGTTGAGCAGGCAAGGAAAAAAAAAAAGAAGCATTTTTCTGTGAGGGGTTGTGTAACAATAATGCTACAAAAGTTAGGTAAGAGTAATAAATTTTAAACGAAACTCAGTGGCGAAATATCAGTCAGTATTGATAACAAAAGTTAAGGTCTGAACAGTACCTCATGAAAAGTATCACGCACTTTCAAAAGTTAGAGGATTAATGTTAGCAATAGGATATGTACTGTCATTTCTTAGCCCTCGCACTTCTAGTACCAACAAAGGTAAAATACTAATGATATTTCATATATTCTGACAATATACAATAAAGTTTCTTTGTCTGCACTTCTGTCTAGCATTTTCGTAACGGTTGCCAGAAAATCATGTCATAAGAAGTCAGATATGATAATGATAATGATAATTATCACGTACAGGCAAAGATTTCATGTAGAAAATTCACTCAATATTGATAACAAAAGATTAGATCTAAACGATGTATTACAACGTTGTATCAGGTACTGACAAAAGTCAGAAGATATCGATATAAGCTCAGTCATGATGTAGAATATAATATTTCTGCCCATGAAGGCATGGGTGACAAGACATGTGAAAAGGGAGATGAGCATGATGTAGCTTGCAAAGTCCCAAGTTCGTGATGAAGGATCATCGCAATTTCGATTTAAACTTCATCGTTTATCTCACTGGGAATAGGGCAGTAGGTCCTCTTCACTGTCAATTGGTAGAACTCTGACGGCATTACTGTTTGGGAATTTAACTTTGATTTTAATTTTCCCATCATTAGTCCAAGTGTCGAGTATCTTCCCGGCTCTCTTCAAGCATCTGGCCTAAAACGCTATGGTGGAACGACGCTTCGTGAGGTCTTCTGTCAGAAGAAACCTTGATCCCTTCAGTCGAGTTTTGGCGCCGAACACCTTTGCCCTTGTCCTGTAGCTGACGAATCGGAAGATAATGGGCCTGGGAGATGCAGATGTAGAATTTACGGTACCGTTACTTGGCCAGTGTGGAGCTCTCACCCGACCAACACGATGACTCCGCTGTATGTCATCAAGGCTCAGGTTGATACCTAATTCATCTCTGAAGCACTTCAGTATCTTCTCATCAGTGTTCTCATCGTCACCGCCGGTATTTTCCTCTGGAATGCCAAGCAGTCGCAGACTCATTCTTCGACCGTACTGCTCTAAGGCATCATGGTCCCTCCTCAATTCGTCACATGTTTTCCTTAACTGATCAAGCTCTTTGTCTTTGCTTGCAAGGGCATCGTTTATTGATTTTACATTTTCTGCAAGCTCGTTTAGTTCTTTTGACATAGCTTTAAGTTTAGTGGACTTTGCTTCGTATGTTTCACAAAGGTTGTCGGCTAGCTGAGCCAAAGCGCCATCACAATGGACCTTTATTGCTTTCTGTATTTCATTTTCTAAAGTTTCAATAAACTTGTCTCCACACAATACTTCCAGTAGGCACTTGTGTATCGCACTACGAAACTGTGAATGGTTGGCTGTGGGGGAGGGTGGAGAGGGTGAGGATAGGGGACGTCTTCTCTTGTTGGTTTGCCCTTTGACCTCTGGTTTGGATTTACCCTCATTTGTATTGTCACTACTTGCCTCTGCATCGCCTATATCCTCTATGGTATCATCGTATAACGTCTCTAGCGATTCCCTTATAGCACTTGACAAATCCATGGTGAAAAGACGGTTATCACAATTCTGTGTTACCGTGAACAAACAATCACGCTATTTCAGTACTTGTAAGTAAATATGAATGATCACAGTTGGTATGTCACTGTATGGTGCCTACGGCTACAAAAGGTTCACACATGCGTTTTGGCTTTACAAGATCACATTAAATTGTTCTTGTCCAACTCACATTTTCCATAGACTTTTGATATGGCGGTGATCACAGGTACATAACACTACATGTCCATATACTTAAGGCTGGGATTCTTGCCGATAGACGCTCAAATGTCCATCTATTTACCGGAGCGCGAAAATTTTTTCACCTTCGCCATGATGTGTGACGTCATCTGTGCTATTATTATCGCCTAAACTTAAAATCTATATTTCATTTACAGTTCCAAATTCCACAGAAAGTAACATGGATATTAGCGGGTTGCTTGAAACCCCGGTTTCGGAGGAGGCGATTAATCTTTGTCCTTCCATATTGCGTCCGTGGTTTTATCGTGGCTCTTCACATTTCACGGTTATCATAAAGATCACATTGCCCCGTTGTCATGAACGCACATGCACTGTCTAATAATATCTGATTGCATTTCTGCCATGCAGAAATTACCTTGTCTACTAATCCGAGTCATAACCTTTTATTACATACACTGATAACGCCTCCCCAAGAACAGTGGAGATGGTTCATCTACCACCATAAAAAGAAGCTAGATGTCGTAAATTCTTGACCTATAGTGTAAACAGTTAAACTGAAACAACAACTAACAGGGGTATATAAGCTTGGACACCCACTTTCAACAATTCTATGTGATAACGAAATCAAACAGAACACAGACGGCATTTAAAATTATCATTCACCTCAGACACTGCTGGGCGGGAGCTTATTTGTGCCCAGATCATCACACCCACAGAGCCCCAAACTATAGCTCATCAGCTGTTTCCAGGTCCGCGTCGGCAAAAAACGAAAGATTCGCCCCTATGTTTCTACGCGTACACCTCCCCCCATATTTTTCAAATTTTTCAACAGGCAATCAATGAAAGTAAAATTCCAAAAGACTGGAAACTTGCCAACATCACTGCAATTCACAAAAAGGGTTCCAAACAACTTCCAAGTAATTATAGACCCATTAGTCTGACTGCTGTACTATGCAAGCTGCTGGAATCCATTATAAGGGCTGAAATAACGAAACACATGGAAAAATTTAACTTATTTGCTAAACAACAACATGGTTTTATTAAAGGTAGATCAACCATTACGCAGCTATTAGAAAGCTTAGACCAATGGACTGATTGGTTTGAACAGGGAGTGCCAGTGGATGTTATTTATTTAGATTTTCGAAAGGCATTTGACTCTGTCCCACATCAACGTCTCCTAAAAAAGATAGAAAGTTACGGAATTACTGGGAAAGTATTATCATGGATAAGTGACTTTTTGTCTGACAGAAAACAGAGAGTATGTGTAAATGGAGCTCCTTCATCGTGGTCAGAGGTAATCAGCGGCGTCCCTCAGGGAAGTGTGTTGGGACCTTTGCTTTTTGTTATATATGTGAATGACATTCCTGAAGTTGTTAAATCATTCATTAAACTTTTTGCTGATGACATAAAAATGTTCAGACCTGCAATTAACATTACTGATTGTATGGAGCTTCAGAACGACGTAAAGTGTTTACAACTATGGGAAAAACAATGGCAACTCACCTTTCAACCTCCAAAATGTACAGTTTTGAGATTAGGAAATAACCATCCTGACTATCAATATGAAATGACTTCTTCAGATAGAAATATTAACCTAGCTGAATCAGTCGCTGAGAAAGATTTAGGGGTGTTAATCAGTAAGGATTTGTCATTTGATGATCATATACATAACATTGTGAAAAAGGCTAATCAAATAACCGGTCTTTTTGTGGCGATCCTTTGAATATATCAATGAGGAAACCTTCCTTCCTCTTTATAAATGTATGATTCGTTCACATCTGGAATATGCTGCACCTATATGGTCTCCAGGGAAGTGGGGACCGGTTGAGTTGATTGAATCTATCCAGAGAAGAGCGACAAAGAGGGTACCAGGTTTAAGTGATTTATCATATGAGGACAGGCTGAGAACACTCAAATTGCCTACTCTGGTTTACAGGAGATTAAGAGGTGACCTCATTTGTGCTTACAAGTACACGCATGGGGAATACTATGATCTGGATACCTGCTTACCACCCTTCCTGGAAAATGCAAGATCTAGAGGTCACTCATTGAGACTTTTAAAAATAAGGAACATTTCGAATGTTCGTAAATATTTCTTTGGTCAAAGGATTTCAGACTGGTGGAATACATTACCGAGTGACATTGTACATGCTCCTGACATATTAACATTTAAAAATAAGTTAGATTCACATTTCAAGGACCATCCAGTTTTGTATACTTATAGAGCACTAGATCATCCGCTTAAACCCAATATGACAATTGTGTAATGAACTGTGAGCGGCTTATATGGAATAACATTTCCTACCAAGCCGTAATTATCTAATCTAATCTAATCTAATCATATATATATATATGTATGTATGTATATATATATATATATATATATATATATATATATATATATATATATATATATATACCCAAAGAAACGCCGATGTATCATTTATAGTAACTTGGTGCTTCAACTGATATCATACCAGTTTTGAAAGGTCTGATATTGCATTCTGATGCCTCTGCAAGAAAGAACAAAAGTAAGGGAACAGCTCGGGAGCGAGGGGGCGGGGAGGGGGGGGGGTAGGTTGGATGAAGAACATATAGCCCATTGCTGCCGTAGGCTACCCAGCAGTTGAGGATCACACATATTAAAATCTGCTTTCTGGTTTCCTTCTTTTAAGAAAAAGGTAACGCAGAGGAACCGGGTTTACTTAAGTTGAAAGTCCCTTCAGTGAGAATGACAATACACATATAAAGATTACAGCGTGTAATTCTGCATATACAAAGAAAAAAAAAAAAGAAAAAGAACAACAAGACGAAAAGCCAAAGAAAACCCCCCAGAAAAATGGCGTCACGGGTCGATTTTATCTGAGCTAATCTATCGCATAATGCGGTATCTGTGGTTGATACAAAGTACGTTGTCGTTTACATTGCTGTAATAAATTGAGCCATACAGTGGTGCCGGGAGCATTATTTTCAGTGCTTCTGGAGTCCTGTCAAACGCCAATTTCATTTATCAGTCTTACGCAGCTTCAAGAAAATGAAACAAGTCCGACTGACGTTTTCTTGGTTGTTTTTGTGCGTTGTATATTCAGGTAAGTTCGGCCTTGATCATGAAAATTATTGAAAGTGGTTGCCTATGAAACGCATAGGCAACCACCTAATTTGCAATGATCTTGCCACATTGATGTGTTAAAATAGGTGTGGCCAATATACGGACACATGTTAGGGTTCTACAGCACTGTTAATCACGCTGCTATGTGTGCCGTGCAATTTTTCAAACAGAAAAAAAAGCTCATTCAAATCATTTTTCAACTTTTGTAGCAGCGAGACGCTGCACGTGCTTTCATTCTTTGTTAACTTATTTCATGCTAGGTGACAGGCCTTGGTCAGTGGTTCTGACACTGCCTGGCAAGTTATGCTGCAGCTGCCCTTGCGGCAGCTGCAGCATGACTTGCCAGGCAGTGCCAAAACCACTGACTTTAGATTATAGGCATGTTGGTACTTGAACAAAAGCTCTTTTCATGAAGAATTTAAATATGCAATTGTCGTCTTAAATCTAGGTATTTATACGGAAAAATCAGGGACTGGTATGGAATGCGTTAAAATACAGTATGGAAATTGTGAAAGCTAAAGGCACTTCAACGGAGAGCATTGGCTGATGACCATGGGCTCATTCTTGCATATACATGAGTCCTGTAACCTTAAAACTGATGTCAAGTGCACCAAAATGTCGTCAAGTGAAGAAATAATGCCGAGGTAAAAACGAGGTGAAATTGGGTTCCCTGTGGCCAGTAAGTTTCCAGAAATCGTGTTCACAAACGCATGATGGGCATGCAGACAGACGAATGGACGGACGACCCAAAAATATGAGACCCCCTCTGGTTGGAGCAGCAAAACCTGGAAATTTTCTTATTCAAATTTAAGGAATGTTTTTGATAGCCTTGACCCCCCCCCCCCTCCAAAAAGAAGTTATATGTGCTTATCTATTCCGGCATATTGCTCCCTTATTTTTCAAAATCTATGACAATGGTATTATATTGACTTTTATCATCAGTGTACCCTGCCACCATATCAGATCACGTGAGTGCGTTTCGGGTTTGAGGTTTGACATGAAAAATAAGCTTGTTGGGGATGTGAAGGAATGTGCCAAATTAGAGCACAAGCAGTATCTTCTCCGCCGATCTTTGGATGTTTGAAATGGACAAACAAACGACTTGTTTTCGTGGTGCCTGGCGCACTTGGAATGCTGTAACTTTGACAGGTGCTGTTATAAATTGGCCATTGTAATGCTTGGAGATTACAATGAATAGGCTTGACCCAACAGGCAAATTTTCTGGGAACTTGTTTATCACATCCGAAATCAAGGAACTGAAACCGCCGAACATAATCGAAACTGGAACAGTCGACCAGCATTAGATCCATATATAAGATGGCAAGCACTCTGTTGAAGTAGGGTTTGGCGATTCTGTTTTTATGTTGTCTTTTGTTTGTTTGTTTTTATCATTTTTTTATAATGTCACAGAAGATATTTTTTTCTGTTGTGGTCAATCCAATACCGTATAATGAAGCCTATATTATCTCATTTGGTTTTGCTTTATTGTGTCTATGAAGCACCGTTTAAAATAATTGATCCGCGTTGAGTTGAACTTGCAAAGCATGAAACTGCTTTGAAAATGTTCATGTAGTAGCACCATAAGCGCTAATGTCAAGGTGATGGGTTCCTAATAATCTACAGGTGCAATTGGGTTCTTAATTCTTTCTTGCTATAAATCTCATGTAATTAACAACTTGTAACAATTAAACACAGCACATTTCCCTCGGATCCTGGAATGGAACTGAATCCATGGCTGACGTTAGGCTCACCAATCCTTGCTATTATAGGCAAGAACTTATTTTATTTATTTGCTATTTTTTTCAAGCTCATACATTCTTTCAATTCAGGTAGGTTCTATTTAAGAAATGTCAGGTAAAGGGAGGCAGCCGCCATCATAAAATAGCGTGTCCTTTACATGCTTGATGCGTTCCTGCTGATGATCTGCTTATAAATACATGTGGCTGTTGAAGCCTTGAATTTTTAAAAGTTTTACATCTCGCGTGATGATATTGATTAGTTTAAGGTAAAGGTATGTAAACAGATAGTGGCCGGATAGGTTGTCGAGCGTAGAGAGATTGAATTATGATTTCTTTTTCTTGAGAACTACACTAAAGATGTGCCACTACTGCTCCTATTTGTATAATTCAATTGTGCTCCTAACTTTTGTCACAATGATAAATTAAAGCCACAACCATTTTCATGCAATAGCAGTCAGTCTCGTTTCTGATAATGTCTGCCTGACGCTGCACGTGCTGTCAAGACTTTTGCCAGAAAATTACTGCATCAGGTCAAGACGACAATCCAGTTGATACGACAATAAAAACGCCACTTGTTATGATTGCTACCAAACAAATTTTCTCGAGATCCTCTTAATTGGCACTCGATGTACTATTACGTTATCCAGTTAAAATATATACATATATAATTTTACTTTAGATTTTAAGATAAATGATAGTTTAATATCAAAAGTACCAGAATTTAATTATTTAGACATAGTTATTGGTGGAAATTTATATTGGCAATCACATATTACACATATAGGTAAAAAATTATCAAAGATAATAGGCATTTTCAAAAGATTACACACATATCTACCATCATACACTTTACAGATTATGTATAATTCCTTATTTTTGCCTTATTTGAATTTTGGTATTCTTTTCTGGGGTTACTCATGCGCCCGGATCTTTAAACTTCAAAAATCTGTAGTTCGACTTATATACCACGAAAAATATTACGCTCACACAGACCCACTCTTTAAATTACTAGATATTTTAAAAGTTCAAGATATACATAAACCCAAGGCTCTGAAATTCTTTTATCAATATATTCAGGACCAATTACCTATATATTTCCATAATCTATATGCCTTACCATATGTGGCCGACACTTACCACACTAGGAACAAACATCTACCTCAACTGCCTGTTCCAAATAGAAACAGAAGTTCTCATACTGTAAGGTTTTTCATCCTATCTCTCTTAAAAATACAGCACCATGCATCATAGACAAACTGTACTCCCATTCATTACAAGGTTTATCTGAGTACGCAAAACATCATATGATCCAGTAATACCCAGGCATCTGTAGTATTATAAATTGTTATTAATGTGACAGATAGCTTTTAAATATTCGCATGTAAATGTATATTTTTCCCTATTTCTCGACAGCTGTGTTGCATTGATATGTCTTCCTATGTAGCCCTCGTGATAGTGGATGTTTGTCCTTAACCGGGGGTTATCCTGACTATACATTTTACATTAATTCGTACATTGCTATATATGTATTGGTTACCAGTAGCTTATCAATTCTTTTTTGTACTAGCCTGATTTATGTGGTATGTTTGTCAAATAAGAACTATTCCGAGTTCTGAGATCTGCGTATATATATATTGACACAAAGCATTGTGAAATATATGTCAACAAGTGTAAACTGAGGTGAATTTATAAATGTAACTAGGCGTCCCGGGATAGCCGAGTGATTTATATCACTCATATGTATTTTTCCACAGCTTACAGCACAAAAAAAGTGAAATGTCAATATGCATTTCGTATGTCAAGAAAAGAGTTAAGCCACTGGTGATACAGAAGAGTGAGTCAGCGTACCGATTATGGAAGAAGTTCTGTCTTCAGTGTACTCATTGTAATGAAACTGGGGAATATACGTAGGAGTCAATTTTTTTTTGTTTAAACTACAGAAAAATGTTGTCCGGTTAAGCGGTTTCACATTGGCTAATTTTTGAGCAGGGTATCCATGAAAAATATAAGTAGTAATTATTCGGACCAGCAGTGAGACAAAGGTGGAAAAGTTATACACAATGAACTCACAAACAGAAAATATTTGCACGCCGTTATAATACAGAAGACAACGAAACCATCAATGTCAGCAACGTCACATGCTGCTATGGCATATTTCACACATTGAGCATGCACTGGACGGACCAGGCCATGAGTATGAGACGTCTGAGTTACGGGAGACTTCTTGATGCTTTGATGGGGCGGGGGAGGGGGAGGGGTAGGGGTAGGGGAAGGGGGAGTAAGTTCCACAGCTTGGTCCCTTGATCATGTTGATAATGTCCTGAGTTTGGTCCGTGTCATGTGTTTGTGCAGGCGGACTGCTCAATCTTGTCATTATCCTACAGTTAACAGGAAGACTCTCTTGTTACAGT
The DNA here is from genome assembly GCA_964020975.1 of Hermodice carunculata. NCBI lineage: Eukaryota > Metazoa > Annelida > Polychaeta > Eunicida > Amphinomidae > Hermodice > Hermodice carunculata. The sequence goes on from OZ026618.1 coordinate 11,354,868, forward strand.
GTGTGTGTCAACACACTTTTTTGTTTTCCCCAAATTTCTTTCTTTCTTTCTTTCTTTCTTTCTTTCTTTCTTTCTTTCTTTCTTTCTTTCTTTCTTTCTTCCTTCCTTCTTTCTTTCTTTCTTTCTTTCTTTCTTTTTTTCTGGGTGACAAACCAGACATATTGTTTTTCCTCCTTGGCACCCAAATTTGTCCGGAGTTATTCTCAGACAGTATTATTCCTAAAACCACCAAACATGCCATGGTGACCTACCAATGAAATTTTACCAATAAAATTTTGCCACTTTGGATTGGAATAATCTTGATCTTCAAAATTATGCAAATGAGGGGCAATTAAAATTTTTAAAGCTCCTTATCTTCCAAACTATTGCAAATAGACACAAAGTTTGACTTACACATGTAGGTTTGAGACAACTGGCAAATCAAATAGCATACAAATAAAAGTTGAATGTTAATGTATGCTTAATTCACTGAATTTCCCAACAATACACAAGTATCCAGGGCTTCTTCTGCCGCATAGACCCTCATGGTGGGCAACCATTTTGCATTCATAATAAAATGAGCTTGGACCTGTTTCATAGGCAGCCTTCTGGCCATGCATGTTAGGTGTATGATTTGGAAGGATTGGGTTTTGTAGCGAATTGGAGGCGGGGGGGGGGGGGGGAACTCCAACCACCGTGTAATGAGGTTCTCAATAAAATACAGAGAATCTCTTTCTGTTCATGCAGGGACAGATCTGTTCCATGCTGCCATAGGCATCAGGTAGGCTATGGGCTGTCAGTGCACATGGCGACTGACCTCACAAGTGAAATTGTGCATCTCATTTGGAATAGTCATGATGTTTAAAATTATGTAAATTACGGGCAATTAAAATTTTAAAAGTTCCATATCTTCCAAACTATTGCAGACAGACACAAAATTCATTATGCATACACAGGTCTGTGACACCTGCCAATATAATGGACAGTATATCAAAGTTGTAGAATTTCAAATTATGCTAATTAGGGGCGTTGAAAAATTTAAAAGTTGAATATCTCCAAAACAATTATAGATAGAGATGCCATTCCAACTTAATTTATAGGTTTGTGACAAAGCCGCATCCAATAAACCATGAACAAAAGCTATAGGATTTTAATTTAAGCAAATTAGGTGATTTGGCAGGATTTAAATCTCGAACAGCTTCTAAACTATTATACATACAGTTGCCATTCCAATTCCAATTTATACGTATGTGACAACGCCACATCCAATGAACCATGATCCAAAATTGTACAATTTTGATTTATGCAAATTAGGCAAATAAAAAAAATGAAATATTGAATATCTTCGAAACTATTATAGATATTGGTGTCATTCAACTTCGGTGTCAAAGTTTGTGACATGGCCACATCCAATAAACCAGGAACAAGAGTTGTGGCATTTTAAGTTATGCAAATTGGACTAATACAGAAAATTTGCTGTGAAGCAAATCTTCCGTTCTAGTTCCTTCTTTTTGTCTTCTTCAACAGTGAATTTGTCCGACACTTTTCTCTGTCACTATTATCCATAGAAACTCCAAAGTTGGCATGATTGTATCTCCATACAAGGAGTTTGGCCGTTTTATGCAGAGGAATGAAGATGTTTAAAACTATGCCTTGGGGGGATTTGAAATTTAAAATCTTGAATATCTTTAAAAGTATAAAAGATAGAGATGACATTCCAACTTCTACTAGAGGGTTATTGACCATTGTGTATTTAATCAATTTGAAACAAAAGCTGTAGCAATCTAAATTATGCTAATTATCAGCATTTGCGACTTTAAATCTGGAATATCTTAAAAATATTACAGATAGAAATGTCATATCAGCTGGTACTAGGAGGTTATTGACCATTGCGCATGCTTTACAACAGGCATAACTGAAATTTGCCATACCGGTAACATCTCTGCTGTCGTACTATCAAAGAGAGGCAGACGACAGTGGACATTTCATGAAAGTCCTGCAGAAGGGCACTGTGAACCATGTCGCTGGCAAATTAACTCATTCCATACTATGGTGACAGGCCTTAGTCAGTGGTTCTGGCACTGCCTGGCAAGTCATGCTGCAGCTGCCCTTGCGGCAGCTGCAGCATGACCTGCCAGGCAGTGCCAGAGCCACTGACTTGAGACAATAGGTATGTTGGTATTGAATGAAAGCTCTTTTCATAAAGAATTTAAACATGCAATTGTTATTTTAAATCTTGGTAAATATACGTAAATATCAGGGACTAATATGGAATGAGTTAAAGGACCGATCATCTCGGTTTGCTTGACATGTCCTTGTAAAGGACAAGGAGGCAGCCTGGTATGTGAGTGACAAACAAGAGGCATGCCTAGCCTACAGTGGTTCATGCGTTTTACACATGAACTTTTCTGAAAACGACTCAGATGCATTTCAAGACGAAATTCAACAGGCTTATTGGACGAAAATAGATAATCATCTCCCAGTGGCAATAAGGGGTTCTGGCAAAACATTTCTATTGCGTTCTGGAATCTGATATTGTGGAAAATGAAAAGTGTTCCTTGTTTGCATATATAATCTAGCATTTTGAAAGATGTGATAGTTGGGAGACTTTCAACAAACTAAAACCGTAACATATGATTAGATGCTGCACGAAGCCAAGACAAAAATAAATAAACAAAAAAAAAAAAAAATACCCACTCCCAAATCTCCCTTTCAACGTTCCATTAGTTTGCACAGCACACAAGAATGTTGATAACATGAAACCAAGTGCTTTTGAACGTGCAATGGCCTCGCTGGTGATGCAAAACGTTTGGTGCACCAACAACTTTGCCAGTGTCTGATGTTGACAGAGACGCTGCATGTTCGGCAGTTATGGTAGAAGATAATGCGATAGCTGTCACACACAAGGTCGATCCAGATCTTGTGCATGCCACCCATCATGATCCAGAGTCATCAATGGACGACTTAGATACCCATATAGATAGAACTGAGGCTGGCATTCATAAAACACGGCCAAGGGCGGGTAATATGAAAGAAAATACTTAGATACCAACATAGATAGATAGAGAGAGAGAGAGAGACAGAGAGACGGATACATAGATAGATAGATAATAAGATAGATTGCTGAATGGGTGGATAGATAGATAAATATATAAATAGACAGACAGACAGACAGACAGATAGATAGATAGATAGATAGATAGATAGATAGATAGATAGATAGATAGATAGATTGATTGATTGAGAGATAGATCGTAGCCTATAAATAACGAATCGCCGTCTAAAACAGGTAATATGAAGGAAAAGACTTAGATACATGTACCAATATAGAAAGAACCGAGGCCATCAATGAAGATACACTGCCTCGTACAAGTAATGTGAAAGAAAGACTTAGATACCAATATAGATAGATAGACAGACAGACAGATAGACAGACATACATACACATAGATAGATAGATAGATAGATAGATAGATAGATAGATAGATAGATAGATAGATAGATAGATACATACATACATACATACATACATACATACATACATACATACATACATACACACATGCATACATAGATACATACATACATACATAGACAGCTAGAACTTAGGCTATCAATAATGAAACAATCCCTGGGACAGGTGATGCGAAAAAAATAGATGCCAATATACACAAAACTGAGGCTATTGATAAAGAAACACTGCCTTGGAGAGACAGTGTGAAGGGAAATACTAAGATATTAATGCAGATAGAACCTAGGCTATCAACGCTGGAAAACAGCCTACGAGAGGTAAGGTAAAGTAAAATACTTAAATACCAAGATGGATGGATAGATAGATAGATAGATAGATAGATAGATAGATAGATAGATAGATAGGTAGACAGACAGACAGGCAGACAGACAGACAGACAGACAGACAGACAGACAGACAGACAGACAGACAGACAGACAGACAGATAGATAGATAGATAGATAGATAGATAGATAGATAGATAGATAGATAGATAGATAGATAGATAGATAGATAGATAGATAGATAGATAGATAGATAGATAATGAAACACTGCCTAGGGCAGGTTATGTGAAGTAAAAGACTTAAATACCAATATACATAGAACTGATGCCAGCGATAATGAAGCACTGCCTAGGAAAAGTAATGCAAAAGAAAAGACTCACATAGTGAGTACCAATATAGATATAACTTAGGTTAGCAATAATAAAACATTGCCTACAACCGAAAATGTGAAGGAAAAACAAACAATTGAGGTCACTCATAATTTTCCCTACCAACAACGATCCCTCCTGAGAGAAAATTAGTTACTCACCTATCAGCAATGTAAGATTCTCTATTCATGTAATGATCTATGAGAGTGTGTCTCATCTGGGTAGTATACAACTAATGATGAGTAAGATTGTAATTGCATGTATATGAGGTTTTCGTCCAAACAGGTGCTTGCATTAACTTTGAACATGCGGGAGATGTTTCTTGTGTTGGTCTTCAGCAATTCACACTAATAGGTAATGATTCAGTCAGTTTTGTTTTTTCGCTTTTAAAAGGGATTTTTTAAAACATATTTCTTTGTAAAAACCGCTTGACCAAATGCATTGGAATTGCACAGTAACTCTTATAGACATTCCCGGACCTTGGTGTCTTCATGAGTGGTGTTGTCTTTTGTTCTATTTTGTTTTTTACCTCTTCAATTTTGGCGTGTCTTTGATAATGTCAACTAAGCCCAAGTCGTTTTCGCAGCTTTCTTATTTTCACCCCGCTCATCATGAACATAAATTTGGCTGCCTTTAGGTAAGGCAACCGATATCGACGTGAACAGATGTAGTTTTCAAATATATTGGCTTCCATAGAAGCAATAATCTCAAGCTCGTTATATGATCTTTCAATTTGTTGCAATTCAGTTGCGTTCGACATGTTTTGGTCCGATTTGGTAAATAGTTCCATGATATATGCATATGCCCAATACGGGTTGGCCCTTTCTTTCTCAGTTTATATAATATTGTCTGGTTCCCCATCTAATGAAAACATGACATATAACTACTAGATAAGGAAGCAAGTAAAGCTTATGCGACAATTTAATCGAGTAAAATGAATGCTTAAAAGATGAAGGAGTAGACTTCAAAGCATTCAGTCGAGATGCTGACCTGGGTTTAATGAGATGCGAGATTAGGGGTCAAATCAGCAGCCTCGTTCTCGGTTCCATTGCTGGGCAGTGTTTATGTAAACAAAGATGCATGGGCATTAGGCTTAGTCCCTGCTATTTGGGAGTGTTGAGGTGTTCGCGGATCACATGAAAGAGGTGTGATAATCATTTGCCACTTACAGTAAAACCTTCCTATACCGAGCACTCTTGGGACCTGAAAAAAGTGTTCCGTAAGGGGAGGTGTTCAGTATACGGAAGTTTGCTAACATTGGAAGTATACATTCGGGACCAAGAAATGGTGTTCAGTATAGAGAGGTGTTCGGTATATGGAGGCGTTCGGTTAGAGAGGTTTTACTGTATATAACAGTCAGTACATTTATTGGGTTACGATTAATGGTCATTTTACGAGCATCCTGTCACCCGATACCCCACTGAAGACACAAGAGATGCCTGTTTGGAACACCCACCAACCAGATACTGCTCTGGCATTTTAATTTAAAACAGATCCATAACCCTTTCACGCTGTAACTTGACCAACAAGTGTTCACGCTTTTCAAGAGGGTATAAATTTGGGCTGGATTGGGTTAAATTTTCAAGATACAAGTGGTCCAATTTGAATAACAGAACAGTCCATTTTATCAGAAGTAATGGGGGTTTAGAACTACTGATAAAATAAAACATTTTCTGAAATAACATAGATTAGGCTAAGTTTCACGCTTACGGATATTTTAAGTTGTGAAAAAAATATATTTGAGCATTCTAGGGCAAATTGTACAGATTTGATCAAAATTCAAAGGGCCCTACCCCCTAAATATGTCATTTTGGGGTTCCTTCCTTTTTGGCTGAAAGGTGGACACAGGGTTTTCACTATCCCACCACCCCCATTGGATTATGGATCTGTATGCTTTGGCAGTGCATCCTTGGTGCAAATTGCCGGTAATAGACCACATGTTACAAAAGTGCAGCTTTGTAGAAAACGTGGATTTTTTTGCAAAATGGCGGATTTTAGAGGTTGAAATTCAAAGTCAGATCACAAGATTATTTCTTTCTAATTTGGACTTACATCTTACTGCTTGCATCAGGAAAGTATTTTTGCAGTAGATGGCAAAATATTTTGTCATCACATTGCTTGTACAAAATTTGATCAAATTACATGAACATGACTTCTGGATATTTGGGTCAGCAATGGCTGACAGAGTAGAAATGAAATGGACATATTGGACTACCATGGCCCTATTATTAGACTGGAATAATACCATAATGTGGATTTAAATCTGTGGAAAGAGGACATATAAAGGTAAGAGATCATAACACATCTTTTGTACCACTTTTTACAAATTTCTTATTTGTATGTGATACCAGTTAATATCATGGCCGCCATGTTGGATTTTGTGTATCTTGGTGACGTCACAGCCTAAGGCTTAGCTTGGAACCGAGGCAGGCTGGTAGCCAATCAATCTCATTCATGTCTCAGCATTTCGACTGATTGGGGAATTAATGTTATCCATAGTGGTTCTGCTGATTGAAGAGCATATTCCGTTTTCAGTGTTTCGATTAATTTCCACGGTATGTTCCACACATGGACATTTTCCTATCTAGGTCAGTATTCTGGGACATGTATAAATAATAAACAGATAGTCTCTACAACACCGTTTAATTGGGAAGACTCGCTAAATCAGATCCATCTTGAAATTACAAATCAACTTACTAGCAACAATTCACAAAATGTAAAGATACCAGCGACAATGCCATTTTCTGTCGAAACAGATGCTAATCATAGTGAGGTGTACTGTGAGTTCACTCAGGTGAGAGTCACCAGTATAACACGGCCTACTGGAACATGCAAGGAAAATCAAATTCTCGACTAAAATTCCTCTACAGACATGCTCCTCACTAAGTAAACAGGCTAGAAAAACATTGTCTACAGCCCTAATACAGTGTCATTTTGATTATTCCTGTTCCTCTTGGTTTTCTGGCCTAAATACAAATCTAAATAGGAAACTTCAAATCATGCAAAACAAGATAGCCAGATTCATTCTTAATAAAGATCCCAGAGAACACATAGGCCAAACGGAACTCAACAGCATAGGCTTACTAAACGTGGAAGACAGAGTGAAACAACTTAAACTCAATCATGTATTTAGAATCGCTAATAATACTGCCCCAGCCTACATGATACACAAGTTTTCCAAAATTTCGGAAAATCACCACCATAGCAGTAGGAATCATGAGCACAATTTCTTTGTCCCTACCATAACCAAAACTTTCGAATCTTCAACTTTTTATTATACAGCTATCACAGAATGGAACAAACTTCCCTCATATGTAAAAGCAATAACCAACAAATCAGGATTTAAACTAAACTTGAAAAAACACTTAGCCTCAAAACCCTTTGAAAGAGAAAATGATGAATTTGTTTATTGATTTCTGCCATACTATAAGTGCTCTCTAGAGAGCTTATAGATAGACACTTGCGTATTACTGTGATCCCTAATTTAATGACTTTTGCCAAAATATTATTACTTTTATACCAAAAAGATATATTTTATTGAAAGTATTTAATTTTTAATGTACACATTTATATCCTTATACAAGGGACCCCAATGGAAATAAGCAAGGATTTTTATCCAGCTTTCTTCGGCTATCCTGGTGCTGGCCAATTTTATAATTTATTTGAGAGTAATCTATTTTTATCGTGCATTTTATGTACCCTGTGCTGCAATATTCTTTATGTGACAACATTATATGTATATTTTATTTATTTTAACGTGACATTGTCTTGTGTACTGTGGATAACTACCTCTTGTGTTCTTTTTAGTTATGTTACACTGTGATATTACTTTTGATTTTATTTCGATGTATTATGATTTTATGTAACCTGGCTTGCACCAAATCAAATCAAATCAAATCAAATCAAATCAAATAAACTAGAAATTACATCGGACTCGAACCAAGAAGAAAATATTGAGGAAAAAGAGGCCTTTTCCATGCCAGGCATGGACTATAAGCAATCAGTTCCTCCAACACAGTTTAATTGGGAAGAATCGCTAAATCAGATTCATCTCCAAATAACAAATCAACCCACTAGCAACATTCCAAAAATGTAAATATACCAGCAACAGCGCCATCTGCTGACAGAAATGCTTATAATAGTGAGGTGTACTCTGAGGACACTCAGGTGAAGGACTGTATAATAAAATACGAGGAAAAGATCAACACAAAAAGTGATAGGTGTGTCAATGATGATATAAAGATCATAGCATTGAATGTGTGTGGCTTGCACAGTAAGATTTTCATGCTTTTTTGCACAAATATGATATCATTGGTGTAAGTGAAGCGAAGTTAGATAAATTTGACAGTGTCAGTATGCCAGGTTTTAAAGCATATGTGTCAAATAAGCAAAAATGCAAACGATCGTCTGCTATATTGGTGAAAATTTATTTTAAAATTATGTCAAAATATTGAAAGGTGTTGTTAGTAAAAATGTTGTATGGATAGCGTTAGACAAACGTGTATTATGAACTGACTTAGTGATTGGGTATGTGTATATACCACCAGATAATTCATCTTATGCTGATATAGGAAATCTGAAGACTTAGAAACAGATATAGAGGAAATCAAAAGTAGATATACGAATCTATGTATTTGTGGTGATTTTAATGCGAGGAGCGGAGTACTCCCAGATATTAAGGATATTGATGACACCATGATGAGTATGAACAATTTTGGTACAGAGCTCCAGGAACATTTGTTAGGCTTAAACGACTTAAGTATACCTGGCATCCATACTAAGAGATTTGTTAGGCTTAAATGACTTAAGTATACCTGGCATCCATACTAAGAGATTTGTTAGGCTTAAACGACTTAAGTATACCTGGCATCCATACTAAGAGATTTGTTAGGCTTAAACGACTTAAGTATACCTGGCATTCATACTAAGAGATTTTCTTAAGATACTTGGTGCAATAATTATGGACATCAACTCGTATCAGTCTGCAAACATACCAACACAATTATTGTGTATGGAACGTTTAGAAAGGAGTATTGTATATGCGCTTTCACTTGTAAAAGTGCAAGTGTTGTTGATTATTTTGTGGTATAGCCTCAGTTATTCAATTTAATGTCTGACTTCGAGGTCCTGGAGTTTGATGAATTGCTTTCTGATATTCACTGCCCAACATTATTGTGTATTAAGGTAGCGGAGGGGATTGAGCTATAACGGCAAAATCGTGACCCGACAGAAAATGAGGTTTTTCCATTTCCGTAAAGTTTGGCACTTTAACTTTCTTGTCACCAAACATGAATACTAAAAAAGCAAAATTTATGTGATAAAAAAGGGAAAAAACATGACCATGTTTTAGCTGGCTGCAGCATGAGCATGTCTGTTTACAAATGTATGCTAATTACTCCGCCAAAGTTTGGATAGCAGTCGGCTGCTTTCCACAATCCAGGACCGTAGCAACGACAAGCCACCAACTGTGACATTTTGAGGTGCGCTGCTACCAATTCTTGTATAAACTGCTTGACAAGATTAGGACTGATTAATTGGTTTGTTGTGGTGATCAAATGGCCATGTAGATAATTAAATCGATCGGCTCATGTTTTCCTTCTCAGAGTGTGATAAAAAAAAAAAAAATAAAAGATAAGGGACGATAAAAGGTGGCGATTGTCAAAACGGCACCTGGCGATGGACGTGAGCCTCAGTATGTTTTCAATGAAGGCGATTTCAACCTATGCGTAAATCGTTACTCAGAATCACGGCATTGTATACATTATAAAGGCTTACAACCCTTTCTACAGTCTTGCCCTTTCCAAGGCCAATTTGCTTTTAATATTTACTGGCAAAAAATACACATGACGATCGAGGAATCCTAACACTGGACCACTTGGCTATAAATATGCCGCAAACTATAAAAGCGGGGATTCGATTCAGCGTAAATAATTATATCTGCCTTCAATAATTATATGTGCCTTTACCTGAATGTGAAACGGTGAATAGCATTAAATGTTAACCTTGAATTAAATTTATATGAAGCACACGCGTCCACTAAAACTGGTATCGTCTGTAGCGCTGTTGCATTTTATGGAACTGGAAGACTGGCACATTGCACATGCACGGACTTGCCCACTTCACACGGGGGTGTTTCGAAGTACACTGAGCGAGGGGACAGAAAAAAAAGCTTTAAAAGTTTGACCATCAGGGGGATAAATAATCAGATTACTGTTAAATGACTGCAAAAAGCGACTCTGTACTCTGCCTTTAGCTGGTTGATCGGTCATATAAAATTATTTTGTCTTTGTTTGGCATGTTCCGATACCACGCGCCCGCACTCACCCATCAGGAAGTTTCGGTTTTGTGTCTCGATCAGTTTATTGCAGTTCAAGGGTGAGCCAACTATCTTTCAGTGGGCTAGTTATCTCCACAAAATAAAAAATATATTACATGAGTGGCCAGGTTTCGAATGGCAATATGCGAGAAAAACATGGCAATGTGAAAGGCATTCTTTATCACAAGGAAGGCGCTAATATGTCGAGGAACCAATGAAATAGGCTTGGCGTATTCTATTGTGCTCCCGGCAACAAACAAAAAAAAAAAAAAAAAAAAACGCACAAGCCAAGGCCACGAAGAACACACTCCCTCACGATGCCCATCCCTTTCTCAATTTTGTGGGAATTGGAAACTTTTTTGACTGCCAGACAGACTCGCTCTGCGTAATTGTTAAATTGCGCTTGAAGTGCGTGTCGCCAGGTAAGGAAACACAGTCCGTCTTGGCAGGCAAGAAAGTTTTACCCTTGCGCACGAAGTGTAGCGTCATCACCTTCTGGCAGGCAAGAAAGTAACTTTTACCGTTGCGCACGAAGTGTAGCGTCATCACGTTACATCTGAGCGTGGTCTGGTGCATTATATTGATCTATGTAACCGTCAGGGTCTGATGAAACACTACTTCAGCAAATCAATGGATTAGGTTATTCAATCTAGCAGTGCAGTTTCATCACCAATACAACGTTGAAACTAATGGATTCTCAACACATATAAAACGTTCGCTTTGTTTTTTTTTTTTTTTTTTTTTTTTTTTTTTTTTATGTGTGTGTGTTTTGTTTCTTCTTTGAAGTATAATTTATCCTGGGAGTGTTTGTTTATCAGTAGCAGGACTACTGTCTTAAATGTTACGTCACGATCATCCATGTTGACCGCCTATCTAGCATTTATAAGCTACATTCAGAACGACATAGACCTCTCTCCGTCAAGTTGTTCTTTGATCCAAGGTGATGAGAAGTGAGTGAGCAACCTCTGCCTACCGGGCAGCCTTCTGAGCACAGCAAACTGTGAAACTGCAACCCGTTTGTTCAAGCGGCTCCATATGCAAACAATGTTGCTAGGGTCAAGGTGATGGCACCTTCGGGTCACGTGGCTAATCCGCATTTGAATCCCCGTTGAAGCTGTCCCATTCGCGTGGAAACCCGACTGACAAGCTTTCGAGTGTGGCTGCATTTGATGTCATTCGGGTAAATATCTGCTTTTTTTAGCCAATAAACATCATTGTATGTTGGAAACTATACATCAAAGATGTTGATTGACCTTTCTTCGAAGTACTGAGACCAAAACGGGCCGAATTTGGAAAGCTGTATTGTCATTATGGCCAACAATGTGCGAAAAAAGGGCCTCAAATCTTTCAACGCCGATTTCTCGGAATGAAATTTTCTGCTTATGAATCAATTTTGTGGACAGCGTCAATAAAAAGCTAATTGATCGATCTGCTTCAAATAATCGTCTTTTGAAAGATAAATATATTATCTGGGAACCATTTTTTTTGTTTTCCCGTCAGATGTCCCCTTCCGAGACTTTTGTAGCTCACAAAGTGAAGTAACTGTTGATGTTTAAAATGATGATCAAAGAATTCGATAATTCTGTTATTATGTATTTTATTTGTAAACAAAAAATACAGTTCCTGCATATTGGTCTATACTTTAATTTTACATAGGTAATACACTTTTGCATTGATTATTTTTAAAGAAATGCTGACAAAATGTCAAATCTGATACCCTCTTGTAAACGGGTGTATAAAACCCTTGAAAATTATCGTATCGATATGAAACTTCTTTCTAACAAATTTAGATGTCTGAACAATGAATAAAATGTATGGTTTTGTGGGTGAAATGTGAAACATAGTTCATCTATGCAACGTCAAAGTCGCGGGACCGCTGCGCGCGGCTCAATCCCCTCCGCCACCTTAAAAGAGTGCAGAATAATATTGGAGATAACAAAATAATGATGCAAATATATGTGAGATGCAAGCAATTCCTAGATGGAATAAATGTAATACAGACAGTTTCCTACTTAATATTGACAGAAGCATTGTAAACGACATAGACAAAAGCATTGATGATGCGTACAGGAATAGTAATGATATAAATGATAAAGTTCATGAAATAACTAACAGATTATCACACGTTCTATTAGATAGTGCTACAGCTTCTGGGGCTTTTCAAAAGCCGTGTGTTATAGAATACAGACGCAAGACAAAACAACAGCCACGGTTTAACAAACAATGTGAAAACAAGCGAAAAGCCTTCCTCTATGCTAAGGAAAAGCATAAAGAAGTTAATGATGAGACATCAAAAGTATAAAGAAGGTTAGCTAGCAAAGCATACAAAAGAAGTTAATGATGAGACATGAAGAGTAGAAAGTAGGTTAGCTGGCAAAGCATACAAAAAGGAAATTTCTGAACAGTTCAGACAATACTACCAACGGTTACATAACAAATTAAGAACACTTAAAAATAAGGACCTGAGAGTGTATTAGAAAATATTAAATGACGCTAAATCAGAAAAAAGCATTGCAACAAGTAAATTAAGAATAGGAGTCTTTGCAGAACACTTTAAAAAGCTTAACATTACCGAAAACCAAGATGACCATTTTGAAATAGATTTTCAAAATGACCTAAATACAGAGGAACTAAATAAATGTTTCACAGAGCATGAAGCTGCTAATGCAATTAAGAGATTGAAACACAATAAAGCATGTGGGGTAGACTTAATACTTAACGAGTTTCTTGAAATTACTTCTGTATTGTTAGTATCACTGTACACTAAACTTGTTAATCTCATATTACACACGAGTAAAATCCCTGAAAAATTGGTTATTGGTATAATAAAACCAATTTATAAGAACAAAGGTAACATTGAATCTCTTGATAACTACAGGGGTATCTCCTTGCTCAGTTGCTTCTGTAAATTATTTACATCAGATATCAACAATAGACTATATAATTTCTTAGATACCAATAGCCTACTTGGCGAAGAACAAGCACGTTTTAGACCTGAATATTCAGTAATGGATCATATATTTTCATTTAACACAATAATAGATTTGTATCTCACAGAAGAGAAAAAAATATACTGTGCATTTATAGATTTTAGAAAAGCATTTGACTCTGTTAATAGAGTGTCACTGTGGAAGAAATTGATTGCCCATAATATAATGGAAGATATATTTAATATGTATGAAGGAGCAAAATCTTATGTCTCATTAAAAGGTGCTAATTCTGACAGTTTTCCATGTAATATTGGGGTACGACAAGGAGAGAATCTCTGCCCCTTGTTATTTTCTGTTTTCCTAAACAACCTAGAATCTCATTTAAATAGTAGATCTAGAGGATTAGAATTTCCCATGGACCATATATATAATCACTTACATGATAATGATGTGGCAATATTTTTGAGATTATTTGTTTTGCTTTACGCTGATGATACAATATTAATGGCAGAGTCGCCTGGTGAATTGCAGCATGTCCGAGACGTAATGCACGAATATTGCGAAAAATGGGCATTGTAAGTTAATGTACATAAAACAAAATACTTATATTTTCTAGAGGTAAAATAAGAAATAAACCTATTTTTATATTTAATGATGATGAAGTAGAAGTAGTTGATAGTTTTAAATACTTAGGTGTGTTATTTAATTATAACAAAAAAAACACAAAAAATATAAAAGGTTTCTATATGATCAAGCATACAAAGCTATGTCTGCTGTAATTCAGAAATCTAAGAAACTATACCTCCCTGTTGATTTAATGATTGAACTCTTTGACAAACTTGTTACTCCTATTCTTACTTATGGTTCTGTGGTATGGGGTTTCGGTGATAATGTTTTACTTGAAAAGATTGTATTTAAAGTTCATGAAGATGGTTTTACATGTCAAACGTTCTACCCCAAGTTGAATGATCTACCGAGAAACAGGCACTTTTCCAATACAACTGTCAATTTTACAAAAGTTACTTTGTAAGAGTGAAAGGACACACAAAATATCTGTGTCTTTATACAAGCTGCTTAGAGCACTTGACCTCAGAGGGGTATATTCTTCACCCTGGATAGGGAAAGTCAAAAATGTACTTGATTCATTAGGTATGTCTGACTTGTGGATTCATGATAACTTTGACGTAAGATAGTTTAAGGCTGCATAAAAATTGCATTTGAAAGATCAATATCTCCGGTCTTGGACAGCCGAGACTAAAGAGCTTAGCTATTACATTATGTGTATTCTCCTAATTAGACATTTAACATTCTGCAGCTTTCGTGTGTGGTCCATTGGATGAACCTAAAGCACAGACCTATTGATTGAGGTGTGAATGGTACCTCCTCCACTAACAATTTTGACGACTCTATACACGCTTATAGCACAAATTCATAATACAGAGTGGGAATAATACCTTTATATTTTATCGTTTTGAAGATATTGAACTTTTAAACTTTTCAATTGCATCTAATTGGCATAAATTAGAATTCAGCAAGTTTTGTTTGCCGTCCATTGGATAGATCTTAAAAAACTTATGATTTAAAGTTGGAATAGTGCTTTTAACGTTTGTAGAAAAGGATTCATTTCAATACCAGGTCAATCACCATGCCAAATTTAGTACTTTTCAATACTAGTACAATCACCATGCCAAATTTACTACTTTTCAATACTAGGTCAATCACCATGCCATATTTAGAACTTTTCAATACTAGGTCAATCACCATGCCAATTTTAGTACTTTTCAATAGTAGGTCAATCACCATGCCAAGTTTAGTACTTTTCAATAGGAGGTCAATTACCATGCCAAGTTTAGTACTTTTCAATACCAGCTCAATCACTATGCCAAGTTTAGTACTTTTCAATACTAGGTCAATCACTATGCCAAGTTTAGTAATTTTCAATAGTAGGTCAATCACTATGCCAAATTTAGTACTTTTCAATACTAGAGCAATCACCATTCCAAGTTTAGTAACTTTCAATAGTAGGTCAATCACTATGCCAAGTTTAGTACTTTTCAATACTAGAGCAATCACCATGCCAGGTTAAGTACTTTTCAATACTAGGTCAAGCACCTTGCTAAGTTTCCTACTTTTCGGGCCAATACTGTGCAAAAAAGATTGAGGACAAAATTGACAGGGAAATAAAGAGATAACCCAAAAGACAAAGGGTTGCTTGGAAGCAAATCTGTCTGTGTGTGAAAGTTTGCATGTTTGGATAGATGCTTTTAATTTCCCACAAAAATGCTTTTGGTGATTATGCCATTGTGGTGGTCCCATACATAATCAAAGGAGATAAAATCATATGTCAAAAGCCAAGCATATGCCAAATGCTATGAAACAGTTTTACTTTTAGATGCTAATGATTTGCAGTTATCTGTCTCCGTTTGTTCATTGTGCGCACATTTTGATAGCGATATTATATTTGCAGTCTGATTTGTGAAATATCCGGTTTCTTTATGACACTAGAAATTGAAACATATCTACCACCGAATTGATGCTGTTTGTGGAACAGTTAACAGTTTACAAGCGTGTCGTGATGTCTTTCTAGTGGGGTGTGAAGGGATATTTCCGTACTGGCATACGAAGCCATCTTATTTTCGAGTCCATTATGATGGAAGCCCCTTTTTTTCTGTACTACTACTACTACTACTACTACTACTACTACTACTACTACTACTACTACTACTACTACTACTACTACTACTACTACTACTACTACTACTACTACTACTACTACTACTACTACTACTTCTACTACTACTACTAATAATAATTAATTCGGAAAATAAATACTGGCAATTATTAAGAAAGAACGTAATTTTCTGTTTGCTGTCCTGGTGCAACATTATGTCTTGAACCAGTATAACGCCCGGCGCTGTCACTTCTGACAGTGCATGTATATTCTATATTTTGCATACATTAAGTAACAAGCTTTCAAAGCCCACAAATTATGATTCCATGTTCATCAGCAGGACCACAACAACAAATGTACCGACTCTATCAGCAATCTTTTCTTCTTGCTTTCTTATGGGATTGAAATATCCAAATGCTGCCAATAGACCAGTTCATAGGACTCGGGTTTATTCGGTTCAGTTCGGCCCGAGTTCGCGAAGTGCACCTGCTTTGTTTACATTTTATGCTCGACCACGCTGGCCGGATTCAACGTGGAAGGATCAGAAAGTAAAACACAGGATGAGCTTGGGTTAAATGAAAAATCAAACCGTCAGCAAACTAAACATGCACATTTCACCACTGATGTGACATTTCAGGTAAAAGATTTGCACTGTTCAGCACAATCCATGGTGTCATCACTAGCGTTAGCCGTGGCATCCGTTCTGAACATATGAAAGCGTGGGCCCGACTTGGCCACTTGCTGATTGGACAATCAGGCCAACAATGGAATGCATAATTAATTAGGGTCCGGAGAAGTTCGGTACAAGTCGGTATGAACGGGTCTATTAGTGTAATTGACTGAAATATATCATCTCTTTGAGATCATACGACGCAACACTCTAACATATACACTGCAACACCTGGTGCATGTGGTCACCACTGTGAACAACCACACTGCATCTTGTGTCCACATTTGTAGGGGTGAGGGGTTGCGTTCTTTGTAAATAAACCTATTGTGACAGGCCAGCTGATGTGTTGTCACTTTTGGGGGGCTGAACGGCACGCCAAATACAGCAGCTACTACTGTATATCAATATATAGTAGTCCATCCTTTGAATGACTGGCAATAGGACAAGTTCAAAGTGATCACATACAGCAGGTGATTTCCCAATATAAAATAGGGATATGGCACAATGGACCTCATAATAATACAGCCTTAATAGGCAGGTAGTGTGCAGCTTTTTCATTAAAGGCCTATCTTACAAGTGAACACTATGTTTTTATCTCGCATAGACGTAAGGATACGCATAATATGTGATGAATCCTGCTGACTGATATCAAAGAAAAATTGGCAAAATTTTGAGAGGTTATGTAAGAAAATATATGGCTTACCTGGCGCTTTGATAAGTGTAAACTACCAAGCTTGTATGTCACAGAGAGTTATGAAGTTTGCAGGACTACCCCTCTTCGTGAGAAAAGGCGCCTTTACCTCACCTCCATAATATATATATATATATATATATATATATATATATATATATATATATATATAGTGGTCCCAGGCCCGTAAGGCCTGTCTCACCAAAGGCCACCCCTGTAAAGGACCACCATTCCTAAGCTTAAGCACAAGTGTGACATTCCTATTGAGGCCACCCATCTAAAAAGGCCGCTTTTGGGCTGCATTTGGTATGACCTTAAATAGGCCGTTCAAGGCATGCAGTTAATCGTACTATCGAATAAGATGCCTTGTAGACAGGTTCTGTGGCCAGAGCTTATTTATTATGCATGCCAAATGGTTTCATAACAGCATGGAGGTAGATACAAATGGCCAGCTTGTACATGTTGAGCTACAAGCTAGGATGTGTATTGTAGGGAAGTTCAATAAATTTTGCATAAATTGAAATTCCTCAAATTTTGTGTGCATGCCACAGAAGTTGCCTAAAATGTATAACCATATATTGAATTTTGAATGGTACTTCCATCCACGATAGTTTCGAAGATATGCAACTTTAAATTTTTTTCTTATGACTTTAGTAAGCATAATTTTAAATGTTTTAACTTCAGTTTGTATCCTTCGGCCTTCTAGGCCAAAGGGGTATTGTCGTCACCCACGCGTCCGTTTGTTAAGGCCATGTCTCAAAAAATCCTTACTCTACAGAGACCAAATTTTTATTAGGCGGGATATTCAGATGCCCCAGATGCCTATCGAAAAGCAGATCACTAGGTCACATATTTAGGTCAAAAGTACTACATTAAAGAAAAAAACAGCGTTAATACAACATCTAAAAAAATATCGAATGTAGCTTCATCAATTATTTATGAAAGTTGGTCCGAAGGATGCCTCAGAAGCCTATCGAAAACTAAGTCAAGTCACTGGGTCTCATTTTTAGGTCACAGTGCTGCATTGAAGAAAAATGGCGGTACCATGATATCTTCAAATCTTAACTTTCTCATTGTAGCTACATCAATTATTTATGACAGTTGGTCCTAATGATGCCTCAGACACCTAGTGAAAACTAGGTCACTGTGTCACATATTTAGATCACAGTGCTGCATTGAAGAAAAATGGCCTTGCAATGATATCTCTGCTCATTGCATTTGCACCAAACCTTTGTCATTAGGTCAAACAGAAGTAACCTTGACCTACCCAAGGGTATTGTCGTCACCTACGTGCCTGTCCGTCTGTCTTTCAGTCCATCCTGGCCGAGGGGTTTTCGGTTACTGATCGGCTTCTAGTTGATTCATGTAATGCACCTGCAGCACAAACCTTTGCCTGCTAAACATCCGTTCTTGGCGGTCTACTACCCCCCAGCGAACGTCTGCCTTTCTTGGGCAGCGTCACTGTCTGGAAGCAGGCAGCGCCGTCCTGGCATCGCAGCCAGCGAGTGGCCAGGTGTGGGGATGCGCGCAGTGGATTGTGGGATAGTGACTCTGTGAGCGCCATTTTGTTTCTAGGCTATTACACGGCCCAGTGGGTATTGACCACACGCCGCTCAATTAACTCTTTGGGTTCACCTGCTGGGAAGGTGCGAACAACGTAATGGGGGTAACGGGATTAACACCTCTGCTGTGCGATATCCAGCAGGGGTCACATTAAGGATTTTTCAGTGTGGGTCCGTTGGACCCATCTTTCTCCATTTTCAGGAAAAATAGTGGGTCCATGAACTGAATCTATGGGTCCAGTCTGAAATTGTGCAAACTGGACTTCATTTGATGTAATTTGATTAATTGATTTTATTTGGTATAATTAACATATATCACAATGATAAATATATAAAACATGCATGTAACTTAAGCCTAGAAACGAACATAACATAGGGTCTGTCTCATTATTATAAAATTTAAGATTGAATAAAAAGTTACCAATATGCCAACTTGATGTAAAAGGGTCTGAAAGTTGTTGACGGTACCAAGGATGGATTCCATCTACCCAGGAACCTGCTATTACGACTAAGTCTGTATAGCACATCCCTGGTCTACCAAAAAATTGGTTGTGAATGGGGCTTAAGCCCTAGCACGCTGCCACTGTGCCAGTATCTGGTGTTGAACACCGTGGGCCACCGGACAGTTTTTTAACTCGATTGCACAACAAGCGGCATGCGTGATTGAACATGCCTGGGCTCTGTTATTTTTGCGATTGATTCCACGTGACGAAATTGTCAGAAATTATATGATTTATATTTCTGTGCACTTTCTATTCCAATATACCTGAAAAATTTGATACCGTAGGCGGTGTTAAGAGTCTGATCTTAATTGCGGTCAATTAATTCACCAAGCAACACGGCAGGCCCACAAGCCGTGCAACACACAAGCGAGTGTACACAGTCTGTCACGGGCATGCACCCAGGCATGGTTTTCCGCTACACATTTTTCCGGCCTTCGATCATAAATTTTTTAAATTCCTACAGATTTGTTCCATTCAAACATTTCAATGAAATCAAAACAACCAAATTTTGTTTAAAAAACACCAATAAACACGTGAACCAACAGAGACAGTGATGAACAACATCGTGTTACGCTGTTAGGCCGGCTAATGCAAAATTTCGCTTCGTCCACGTGTAACCTTGCGATGACTAATCTGCGTATTTTCCTTGCCGTCCGTAATGAATTTTCACTCGTGCATTTATCTGGGTCTAGATTTTTTCGATGGAACTCTTCTTGGTGAAAATGTGATTTGAAAATTTAACATCTTAGTCTAATAATCTTTGCGTGATACGACTTGTACCTTCCCAACATTGCGGACATGAGACAAGCACATGGGGAACAACGAATTTGATTGGACAGTGAGCGGCACGTGATCAAATCCACCCAATGAGGAGCCTGGAAGTGCTCTCAGCATTTATAATGAGGTGAAGTGACGTCCATCCATTCCCATTCTGGCAAATTTTTTTGGAGGGATACCCCACGAATATTTTTTCTTAGCAAATAAGAGAGCTTGTTACATAGAAAGACAAACATCAGAGGATTCCATCACTATAATAAATAATCACGAGATTGATAATGGTCGATACAAAACACCGTGACCGCTTGGGGGTAATTTTTGCAGTTGTATCTTTCAAAAATGCATCGCGTTTTTGTGCGTGCGTCCACAGAGACGCAAAATGACAATGTTTTATTAATTTCCAGGCGTCATTTCTTTATGTTTGCGTCTATGACGCAGGACGCACGCTTAATGTGACCCCTGATCCAGCTACTGTTCTGCCATGCACGGCAACTGTGTTACGCACTCAGCCCAGTTGTAATTACTAAATTATAGCTGCCTACGAACAGCGTCAGTGTCACGGGAAGAAAGAAAAAAATGGATGAGAAAAAATTCCGGGAAGTTCTTGAGGATTGTTGGCAAGAGATGGGAGTAAATTATCAGGCGACCAAACACCAGGAGCAAGCATTATTTAATGTTATTGTTGAGAAGAAAGGCACTTTTGTAATTTTACCAACAGGCAGTGGAATAAGCCGAATATTCCAACTAATACCTGACCTGGTGAAACGGAAAACGCCTATTCCAGCCAAACCTGTAGTAATCTTAGTTTGCCCGCTCGTAAGTCTAATGAAATCTCATCAGCAAGAACTGAGCAAGTTAGGGGTGTCGTCTTGTATTCTGGGTGAAGGTGACGACGGGGAACATTTCCCGATCGCAATACACAGCACTCTGTTCCATTCTGACATCTTTTACTCCAGTAAGTCACAGATACACAAGCAGGTAAACCACGTTTGAGAAGGTGTCAATTGGATTACTCCCTTGGATCCTCGACCTCGTGGAGTTATTTTGACTGCTGTGTGGGAAGTGACGTGTTGCTCGCATCTGATTGGACGACGCACAGCACATTAATAATGCAGTAGGCAACTTTCACGATAAGCGAAGTACAATTCATTGGCCCCGCGGCGCCTGACAACGTTATCGCCAGATCTGCTAATTGCCTCTTGAAATGGTATTGCGACACCGCCGGGCAGACTTTCGCTGGGGGCCAACATAGTGTGTCGCCCCAAGAAAGTCTGCTTAGGAGGCAACACAAACCTTTGACTTCATGTTAAAATGGTCGTTTTGAAGATATTCAACTTTAAAATTCTAATGCTCCCCCAATTCGCATACAAAATTTACATGTTACAAAAATTGTAATGTGTCCAATAGATGCGCAGCCCCGACAAATGTACCAATCGAACCAACTTTCGACCCTCTCTCTATATATAATCTTTCTTTGCACTTTAAAAGGCACATACATGCTATATAAACGTGTAGAAAAAGAGATATGATAATGAATATATATAGCAGATGATCACCATAAATACACCAAAGAGAAAGAAAAAACTCACGTGCACAGCAGATAAAACATATCACAGGAGACAACCTAGGGGGTTGGTTATCTCAGTTTGTTCAAAGTACACACTCTCCAAAACCGCCAGGCATGTATTTCAAGTACTTTGACGACATTAGCAGGACATCTGGCTGTGAGGTCAAATGTATTTAAACACTCTTCTTTTTTTTAACTTTGTAAGCCTGTATCTCATGCAACGTTTTATATTTACACTACAACAGCCTAAAATTCCTGCCACTTACTGACCCAGAGATAGATAAAGTCGAGTAACAGTCTGAACAAGATGTATGTCATGATCAGTCACATTAATGATAAAATGTATAAACTGTTTTTTTTTCCAATGTGTTAGTCTACAGGTAAGCAGTCAGAAAAAATACAAGGATTTTTTTATCATGGGAGGCACTCACATTAACCTCAGAGCATAACGCCACGCCACAACTATATCCAAAAATTTTTAATGGTACCCCGAGACCACAATGTAGAACCATAATAGCTGCAGCAATATTGCTTTAACAGTTTATAGTTCAAAAATAATTATACAGGCTCCAAAACATGTTCTGAGGAGTTACGCGCTGAAGATCCTTTGATTTATTTGGGCGGATACGGCCCATGTCAAAATTCTACAGAAGAACGTGTGCAACGTGGACAATGGTACTTCCATATATAAATTTGTTAGACAGTGACAGGTGAGCTTATGTAGAGCAAAGAGTTTGGACTCCGGAATAGGGTAATGACTACCAGGAAGTGGTTCTGGACAAAGAAATAAAAGCAAACAAAGAAATAAATAAAGAATCAAATATTCGAGAAAAACAAGTGTGTGTTTACACACATACTTAAATATTGGGAAAAATAATATTTCTCTGTCCACACAGCGACAATTAAACTTATTAGCTAATAACAAGGAGCCCTAACCTTTTTCACGAGAGCATGCAGATTGCCACATTACACCTCAGACTCGTATGTTCTACTTATATCATTATGGGATTTCTGGTATTGATGGGTGGATGTGCAGCAATCAGAAACACTAGGTCGGCATTACAAAACGGTTCAGCCAGAAAAAGAATTTCATATCAGCAGATCGATAACATTAAGACCAAACGGGCCCCGGGTCGTCTGTGTGCCGATAAAATTATCCCTGTCAGGTTGAGCAGTACTTTAATCTCTGAGTAGTGTCAGGTTGTGCAGTCCTTGAATCCTTCAGTTGTGTCAAACTGTCAGGTTGCGTATTCTTTAATCCTTCAGTGCTGTAAGGTTGCACAGTGCTCTAATATCTCAGTGCTGTGAGGTTGCGTAGTGTTTTCATCGTTCAGTGTTGTCAGGTTGCAATTCTTTAATCCTTCAGTGCTGTCAAGTTGCGCAGTGCTCTGCTGATTCAGATTCAGATTCAGATTCTTTTATTCGACAATAAAGTCAATACATATCAATTGTTAGGTAATGACAGATATATGTATATGCGTAATAAATACATAGGAAATTACGTCACAAAAGTGACACTAGAGATATCAGTTTCATAAACCTGTGGTCATTGACTAAATCCGTTCTTAAATGTAAAGTACACCAGTCTTTGACTCAATTAATAGAAGATTGAAAACCCATCATCAATAACAATGAAAAAATTAGACGTATTTACCGTGTATTTAGCTGGTCAATGTAAATTACCGGCAGACTTCTTACCACTTTACTTGATAATGAATTTGTCACTGATGCAAGGCTTGAACATTTCCCTGTCACTAAACAACGGGTCCAGTGTCTGTAGATCTATTTGCAAATTAACCAATAAACCATTGGCAGCTTTTCGTTTTCCTAAACAGTGCATGAAATCTAACCTGTGTCCTGTGCACAAAAAGGCGATCGTCAAAGTCTAACTATAGACCCGTATCACTTCGCAACAATAATGGAGATAGTAGAATTTGATAAGTGTTATAAATAATTGACTATAAACAATCTAATAACCACAAAGAAAAAAATATGGTTTCAAAAAGCGCGGCTCAACAGTGAACCAACTCATGGTAACCCTGCTAACAATTTTACGTGGTATCAACATTGGAACAACATTACATTTTAGTGAACATAACGTTGTATTCCGTTGTTATGCCAACACTTATTATGTTTCATCGCTTACGATGGACCAACGACGATCACAACGCTGGTTTGAGACGTTCTGAAAACCCACTGCAACGCTTTCAGCAGCGCCTGCCAACCATAATAATGTGTACACTGATGATTTAATCTCGTCGCAAAGCAAAACATATTTTTGAAATTATGAAATATATATCTATAAGAACAAATGCATTGGGTGTCTCACTGTTGAATTACTATGCGGAGAAAACGTTACCTGGGCGTTGGAATAACGTTGTGACGTTCCCTGTACTTTGGGAAAACGTTTTTAACTATTGGACAATGTCTCAACGCTCTGACCAAACCAAGATTCAGTCTCTGTTATCCATTTATAGTACCACGCAACATCTTCAATATCACTAGCAGAGACTTCAGCATCAGTCGGTTGACATTGGTTGCTGTTGTTCTGGCAGATTGCTAGCAGGTGCTTTTTTCGTTTTTCTGTGAATAACAAAACAATACATGATGGTTATTTCTAAAACATTGCATGTTTTAGTGTACAGAAGAATATACTGGCTAATAGACATTTTAATCTATAATGCCGTTTCAGCTTGAGGCAATAACAATTCACACAACTGCACAGTACTTATTATCCGCGCTTACGTTGATTTCGACTAGTAGCGGAAATAAGACGTGATACTGCTACACGGTAGCTCATAAAATCTAATTGTCCTTAGTTAAGGCTAAGGAAAGTTCCGCATTATACTGTTCAGTTTTCACTGGCTTTCTAAGATGGCAAAGGTTAATTCAAATGAAAAAGGGCACTTTTAACATGGATAAAGTGCAGGAACTTGGAAAGATATGATTTGGTGCATAGCAAATCAGTGTGTGTGTCTTCAAAGCATATTGGTATGGCAATGTACAACTATTCCATAACACAGGAGTAGAAGTTGAAATGGCATCGCTATCTATTATAGCTTTGAAGTTTTTCAAGATTTAAAATTTCTAATGGTGCTATTTAGCATAATATATAAACTGTTATTGTTAACTCATTAGGTGCGCAATGGTCAACAACTTTATAGTAGAAGTTGGAATGATATCTCTATCTATTATATCATTGAAGATATCAAAGATTGAAAATTTCGGATACTGCTAATTAGTATAATTTAAATTGCTACAACTTTTGTTTTAGATTCATTACATACGCAATGGTCAACAACTACCTGGTAGAAGTTGAAATGACATCTCTATCTATAATAGTTTTGAAGATACCAAGTTATAAAATTTCAAATGTTGCTAATTAACATAATTTAAATGGCTACAACTTTTGCTTTAGATACATTACATGCGCAATGGTCAATAACCCTCTAGTAGAAGGTAAAATGACATCTCTCTCTATAATATTTTTGAAGATATTCAAGTTTTAAAATTTCCAATTCTGCTAATTTGCATAATTTGAATTGCTACAACTTTGTTTTAAATTCGTTATATGCGCAATGGTCAGTAACCCCCTGATAGAATTGGAATGACATCTCTATCTATTATACTTTTGAAGATATTTAAGATTTAAAATTTCAAATGCCCATAATTTACATAATTTTAAACGTCTTCATTCCTCTGTATAAAACGGTCAAACTGCTTGTATGGAGGTACAATCATACCAAGTTTGGAGTTTCTATGTATATTAGTGTCCGAGAAAAGTGTCGGACAAATTTGCTGGTAAAGAAGAAAGAAAGAATTTTAGGAAAAACAGAAAAGTGTGTGTTGACATACACACCTTAACTGAGGACTCACGTAGAGATGCAAGTCTAATCTAAAATATTTCTACATGAAAAAATAAAAATCTATACAAGGTTTTCTAAACTAGAAAAGAAGGTTTGCTTTGAAGCAAATCTGTCTGTATGCCTACAACTTTTCTTTGCAGTTTGTTGAATTAGCCTTCGGCACAATCCTGTGAATTAAATTGGGAATGACACCTCTACCTATAATAACCTTGAAGCAATTCAACATTCAGTATTTTCGAGCGCTCCTAATTGTCACCAACTCAAATTTTACAACTTTTGTTTGTTGTTCACTGGATGTGCCCATGGTACAAACTATACATTGACGATTGAATGGCACCTCTTTCTGTAATAGTTATGAAAATGTAAAACATTGACACTTTTCAAGTGCTCTAATTGCCATATAATAAAATTATGTAGCCTTTGTTTGCGGTTCATTGGATGTGTCCACAGCACAAGACTATAAATTGAAGTTGAAATGGGAATGACACACCTATCTATAATACTTGTGAAGATATACCACTTTACATTTATGAAGTTTTCGTAATTAGCATAACTTTATATTCTACAACTGTTGTAATGTGTCCAATAGATGTGAAGACCCAACAAATGTGCCATTAGAACCTAAAATAGGGTCCCTTTGGCCAATACTTTGGAAGCCAGAAGGGATATAGCTTTTCAAATGGCCCTAATTTGCATTATTTTTACCATTCGACTACTCTGAACGATATGCGCAACTTCACCATAGGAAATATATCCATACTAAACTTGAAATGGGGTCTGAGTTTAAGCCGACATAAACATTAAATGTGAAGATTGCAAGAAGGACACAATAAAGAAAGAAAATATTGAGAAAAGCAATATGTCTGTGTTCACACACAAACATAATTAAAGTGTATCTGGTTTTGTATGATACACTATATTGTTCTTCAGAAAAAGGAAAAAATAATAAAATGAAATGGAGCTGACAGGGCAGGGTAATCTCTTGCTGCTGCATGCACCCTATTCCTACCAATTGTCCCAGATAGGCAGCCAAAGGATAGGATTCTTAGGTCAATTTAGCTTATGTAGTATAACCTACAATCTCGCTCTGGTATCCTGAATTGCGGCCAACGTTGACAGAGGTTTGGGCAATATGTCCCATTGTAAATGTATGTAAATTGATTTGAAGTTGTGGCAAATCCTAAAAATTATTGTTTTCAGATCCAAGTAGGGATCTATCTATGAATGATACTCTGGTATTAGGAAATAAACGTTGTATCCACGACCGCAGTTCACAGCATTTATGAAGAATAAATGCAGATGTTTCTCTCAAGTCTGTACGTTCCAAGCCTATAGAGTAACTGTTATCATATCTTCCAGGACATATTACCTCATGGACCTTATAGGCTACCAGCGGGAGGGGGGGGGGGGGGGCAAAATTTGTCAATCTTTATTTTTAGTTTTCCCCAACAACAGGCCATACTGAGTGGTGATTGCCCTTGATGACAACCGAGAGTTGTTACTTTAATCCAGTAATACATAACATTTACGTTCTTGAATCGTTTTAAAACAAGCGAGAATGGTTTGTATTCCGTCTTTAGTAGCCTGTCTAGTGCCAGGATAGGTATATTTTACACTAAATATGTTTTGCAATTAGGCTCATGAATGCAAATGAGCACCATCAAGGGTACACATAAAAGGTAAGTCTTTTAATCAATATTTTCACATTAGTACATAAAGTACGCAGAGGCACAAGGGTCAAGATTTTTACTTTTTTTTTGAAAATGTTGATCAATATGTAGCCAGTACCCAACGGTTTTAGAGTGCTCTTTAGGCCACACAAGAGGTTAAGTGCTGGTGACCACACCCTCCCACCCCACACCCCACCACTGACCTCGCATTGAGATCACAATGTACTGACTGCTTCAGTGCGCGTTAGCCTTAAACCGATGATAAAAAGCTAGGTACATATAAATAGGGATCAAATACAATTATGGGAACATGGGTTAATGGGCAGGGAACCACATTTAAAGTCTTCATATCAGCCGATTATTGTTATCCCTACGATTGTAATCGCCATGCGCCGCTTAAAGTTTGAAGTGTGTGTGCGTTGATTTGTTTTTGTTATCACCGATGACATGTCGCTTCCAATGCTAACTTCCTGGTTGCCTTTTTTTCGTGTGTTTTTTTTGTTTTGTTTTGTTTTGTTTTGTTTTGTTGTTTTTATTTTTTTATTTTTTTTTCGAGTATGTGTGTGCGTTTTGTTTTGTTTTTGTTTTTTGATTTGGGTCAAAAGAAATATATTTGGTAACCAAAAAAGATACAAATATCTAAATATCTATTGAACCGGAAGTATACTTTCGCTACGATTATTTTCCTCTACTTAGTGCTATTTAATTTTCCATTACCTTATGGACGAGAGCAAAATACATTTTATTGACGGGCCAAGGCTCGTATTATGTCTTTTCCTGGCAATGTACGGTAGACAATTTTTCCAGGCATGATTTATAATTGTATGCACTGTCTTACAAATGTAGCATGAATAGAGTGTTTTCTGTCCATCAATAAAACACGTTTCTTTTAATACCGAACTTGATACACATTTTATTAAGTATATACCTCAGCTGTGTTCATTTGCGCCACAATTTGCACTAATCGTATACCGAAACACCTCACAATGGTTTACTTTATGGGAGCCTTTTCCTATATTTACTATGTCAATGTGTATTGCTTAACGATGAAGGATAAAAGAAGTGCTTAATGGAAATCTTTGATAATAACGTTAATGTTAAATTGTATGAGCATGACGAGACATGAAAAATAGTCACTTAAATATTTTTGCATATATCGTTAATTTATTTAAGTTATCAGAAATAGTCTTTCGTATTCTAATCTCTGCAATGATTGTAAAAATACTCGTGGTGAATTCACTGTAGATATCCATTGTCAGTTCCCATGAATTTATGGTCAACACAGCCCATTGACTAACATGTTAAATTTGGAGAGTTTGCAATGTAGATCTCCATTGTCAGTTCCCATGATTTTATGGCCAACACAGCCCATTGACTAACATGTTAAATTTGGAGAGTTTGCAATGTAGATCTCCATTGTCAGCTCCCATGATTTTAGGGTCAACACAGCCCATTAATTAACATGTTAAATTTGAGGAGTTTGCAATGTAGATCTCCATTGTCAGCTCCCATGATTTTATGGTCAACACAGCCCATTGATTAACATGCTAAATTTGAAGAGTTTGCAATAGGTTATTCTACGGTTATAAAGATTGTTACTTTCAAAATATGACGCGTTAGAAAACGTTTTATCTACTACCAAAATTAGAAGAAATCTAAAAATTACGGTATGATTCCGTTTTCCATTTTATATGATGGTAAGCTACACACAGTCTTTTGTCACATTCGAAGGAACATGAAGGGTTGTGTGTGTGTGTGTGTGTGTGTGCGCGCGCGCGCACGGTATATATAGATCTATTCAGCTAACAAGAGGCATATTTATACGCGGACATTTTTCGTAAACTCTCAATCAGGGAATTTTGTCAAAGACAAACATTCATTTCAAGCTGTAATAGACAACACTTGAACTGATCGGTTTATTGCGGCTGGTGTGCCCAGGCATAATATAGCTTTAGTACGCGGGAATAAAGCTAGAACGTGACTTCACAAAGAGAACGAACAATCTGAGATGTCCTGTGCACGTTGAACATATAAAAATGTTTTCTCCTATGGTCTTGTAGCGCATACTGGAAGCCTTTAAAATGTTAAAAAAATGTTTATATGAGCCAAGTTAAACATACTATTGTCAAATATATTATGGTAGAACATCTGCAGTTTTCAGTGAAGTGCATGGATAAAATTGTGTACAAATAGTTATACGAAGTGAACAAAGTATCAAGCAACACCAAAAACAAAACAGAACAGAATAGAACAGAACCGAAATGAAACGAAGCAAAACTAAACAAACACAATGGAGAGACTGACCCAATCCAGCTTACACACTTTTAATGTGTTAATGGCTTGACATGTCACTTTTTATAAGCGATCCAGGTGTTAGGTATATATGAATTTGTACTAACGTGATCGTGTTTATGGATGGTAATAATTGTATTTCTTCGAGTAAATCCCTGTATATTCTTTTAACTTAATAATGTGGAAGGTTATTTGATGCCGCAGATCAATATTAAAAACTTTCCACTCTGGGTTCGAGTAAATGCAGAGTCACACTAACATACCATGACGTCAGAGTGCGCACCCATATCGACTGAATTGCTGCTATGGGAACCACCGTAAACTATTGTGTAAAAAGGATCAAAATGCAGTTTTGCTCAAGTGGTACAATATTGGAGGAGAAAAATGTGTGAACTATTTAGACTTTATTTATAATTTCAAAATTTATGGAATTAAGAAAATTGGCTGCCATAGCAACACCATGTTGTATTCTTTGTCATAGAAAGGTTCCAATTTCCAAAGTGCAAAGTAGGAATCAATTTCGTTTCAACTTATCATTCTTAACAAAATATACGGGACAAAATTTATCATTTATTGAATTTTGCTTATTTGAAAATAAAATTACACTGACAGCTAAGATGACCGTCTCGGGAACAAAGACATTAGTGCAAGATGTTGAACATAAATTGTCATGGATCTTTGTTTAAACAGGTTTCATCATCGAAAAAAGCTTTGGAGGAAACAGCGGCATACCTTGTGTTTTTAACAAATCTGTGTTTTCGATAAGTTCTATATGCTTCGCCAAGGCCAAAACGAGAATGTCTCTATCAATTATTTAGTATATTTAGTGTGCCCCCCCCCCCCAAGTCCCATTATATTGTAATGGGGACGTGGCTTTCTTTCTGTTCTTTTTTTCTTTTTTCTTCTTTTTTTTTCTTGCCTTGTCTGCCAATCGAGTCCCAGCCTTACAGTTTGATCAGATACACTGATAACGCTAACCCCCAAAAATGTGTGCATATTTTCCGTGCTATCGAAGACAGAGGCTAGTTACCGTAAACACTTGGCCCCATAATGATGAAGCACCAACCTACTTGTTTGAGCTTCGTTACGGTCTTTGCTCTCGAAACTTGTATGTGACAACGCAATTCAACAGGCAGACAGCATTCAATGTAACATTCACTTTGGACACCACTGGGCTGTGGCTTACTTGTGCCTGCTCCAGATAGCGAGGACCACGTCCCCATGATGTTCACCAACTGTTTCCATGTGGTCTGCAGCGTCAAAATGAGAAGGTTCACGCCAATGTAACTTCGCTCAAACCTGTCGCCCTCCCTCATAGAAAATAAATATGCACCAGGAAAACACCAATGTATCATTCAGAGCATCATAATCCTTTCACGTGTATATTATTTTCTCAAATGTTTCATGTTAAATTCTGATACAAGAAAGAGAAAATTTGGTAAAACCTTCTTAAGGAGGCGGGAGTTAGGGAGAAGTCCGTGAAGTTCATTTTCGCCAAGCGACGATCAACAAGCAGGGATCACCCATATAATGTTAAAACTAGACGTGGCCCTATGGACATTTGGATGTAAATTTAGGATTCTTTTGGATACAGACGAACTATAATTTTATGGGATTGAGCTAAACGTTCCAAGAAACATTACCTTTGGTATGAATTGATTTGGATTTGTTTCATTAGGACTACGGTCTGGATATGGTAATGACACTCTGTAATAGGTCAGCTTCTTGGTTCTTTCTTCCAAGAAGGTCACACCGAGGAACTGGATTTACTTAAGTTTTCATTTTCTAGTGTGAAGGTGAAGATGGACATAAGGACAATATAACATATAATAAGCAGCTATAAGGAGACAGGCAGGGTATAAACTAAAAAAAGTTAAAAGTGAATAAAAAACAAATGAATTTTTAAATTTGACGTCACAGAGAGATTTTATCTTCGACCTATCCCCTAATGCGTTATCTAATGTAGGTACAAGGTACATTCAGAAAGTTTGTACTGTCATAGGTGGAGTCAGAGTGTCGCCCTGGAATCTTCATTTTAGCGCGTTTCCATTTGTAGTCATACAGGGGTCCTGTTTAACGCCATTTCACTTATCAGTCTTAAGACGCCGAAAGGAAATGAAGCAAGATCGACTAACATTTTCTTGGCTGGTTTTGTGCGCTGTATACTCAAGTAAGTCCAGTCTCGTTCATGAGAATGATTGGTGTAAACATATTTTATTCGTAAAACAATTGGCCAAGAGGCACAAAGCTTATATGAAGGCCTCTCGTAAAGAAATGATTGAATGTTGTTGTCTGTGAAATGGAAACGCCCAGGCCTGTTACATTGTATGAAGGTTGCTGCATTAATGAGGCTTAAAATCAAGTTTGACGTCACACACACTCGTCACGACTCTACGCTGTAGAAATCGAATTTTTCTAATTTCACGGTCAAAGAAAGTCTATCCATAGCCTTGAAATCTGGACTAAATTTATGTTATGTGTACTGAATTATTTCCATCTATAGCTCCGTTATTTTACTAAAAGTTTGACTAAGGCATTATAATGATTTTCATTATTTCGCCACGTTGCCACCATGTCAGATCACACGGGTGCATTTCAGATTTGTGGCTATGGTATGAAAAATAAGCTCCCTGTGGATGTGATGGAATATGCAAAATGGGAGTATAAGCAGCATCTTATCTGTCGACCTTCAGACACTTAAAATGAACAAATTAACAACATGTCTTTGTGATGTCTGAGCCATTTGAAAGATCGTTTTTATGCTGCAGTACGTTCGGTGACTGTGTATGCTGGCAGATCACGAGCATATACTTAACCCAATATATATAGACACATTTCCAGGAACCTGGGTAGCACATCCACAATGAAGCAAACGAAACTGCCAAACACGACGTCAACTCTTGCGAAAGTCCAGAAATAGGATGGTATGCACACCGGTCAAGTGGCGTGTGTGTCTGTGTTAGACAAGCTCGGTTCTGCTTGGTGTGGGCAATACCATGCTGTACAATGCACCCTATCTTATTTCATTTGGTTTCATTTTCGTGAAGTACCTTTTACCACGGTCGATCTGCGTTTAACTGACCCCCCCCCCCCCAATTAAAAAAAAAAAAAAAAAAAAAAAAAAAAAAAAAAAAAAAACATGTACGCCGGCCACTTGAAAAAGTTTATGTGTAACGCCATAACAACCAATAAACAGGGGTGGGCTTTAGAATGATTTATAGGTCTGACTGAGCTTTTTTTTCCCACATATAACTCTCCTGTGGTATTTACGGAATTTACAATTTGAAAAGTTGGAATACAGCTCGTGTACGTTGAATCATGGAATGAAATTGAAGCCAGTGCTGACGTTTCTTCAGCAATTTGTCTATCTTAAAACCACAACTGTTCTTAGGACAATGGTGATTTTTGTTTGAAACTCAGATACATATTATACAGTGGTGCTTTTAACTTATTTGTATTTGTTTCTGTTGCTCAGAACCACTTCGTAGTTGTCATTACTCTATTCCGGAGTCCGAACTCTTTACTCTCCGTAAGCTAACCTGTCACTGTCTCACTTATATACATATGGAAGTACTATTGTCCATGTTGCACACGTTCTTCTGTAGAATTTTGACATAAGCTGTGTTAGCTGAAATAAATGAAAGGGTTTTTAGCGGGTAACTAACCAGAACATGTTTCGGAGCGTATAACCGCACATGTTTCTCTGAGTAGCGGCTCCTTGTCTAAGCTATATATTCAGCAAAGACAACCCACATATTAATGAATAAATATGAACGTGGCATATGATGAGTTAGTTAAATACGTGAAGTTTTGCTTATAAATGCAGAGCTTTATTATGAGAGGAGAATACCTGCCAAACAAAACATAATTACTAAATTTGTATAGTACAGGTTCAGATAAGAACTATTTGACTTACCCCTGAGCCAGTATGTAGCCTTTCTAGCTGGATAGTTTATCCTAGTTAAATCACCTGCCAGTGTATAACTGAAGTAGAAACAAACTGGGGCATTATATTCAGTCTTAGTGATTGTAAAATAATCAGTTGCAGCTAGACCACCTGTCCAAACCAAGGGAAATCCTAATAAGTACTGCAACAATGGACATCCTGCACCAGAAATGTTAAACAAACTCCATGATGACACCTACTCCTCACTTTGAAAGTCTCC
Source organism: Hermodice carunculata (assembly GCA_964020975.1). NCBI lineage: Eukaryota > Metazoa > Annelida > Polychaeta > Eunicida > Amphinomidae > Hermodice > Hermodice carunculata. The sequence goes on from OZ026618.1 coordinate 11,388,692, forward strand.
AAACAATTAAGCTTTATTTCACTGCCAACCCTGAGTCAATGTTTTAACGTAATGTGTCAGGTTTGTGAAATTTGAGAAAATACTATCAATTTTGCGTATTATTTTAATATTGAGCAAATGTGCATTTAGTCAGGCCCGTAACCAGGGGGGGTTCGAGGGGTTCAATCGAACCCCCCTTTTCAAACGAACCCCCCTTTTTGTCAAACGAACCCCCCCCCCACCCCAGTAACATTGTGAAACTTATTTAAAGCCAGCCACCTAGTACATAGGTGCAGTGAATGTTGATCATTGGCGCCCTTTTAATATCGCCGCTTTGCCTCATAGATATTTATCATTTAAAACGTCATATTCTTCAAAATAAAATATACTCACAATTGTGGAGCTCGTTTCTCATATTTTAAATAATTTCTGAGCTTTCACTTGAAGCTACGCTGGTATCAGTTACAGCTGTAGATGAAGGCTTAGGAGTTACAGCTGTAGACTTTTCTGACTCGGTTGTGAAAGTATCAGTTACAGCTGTAGACTTTTCTGACTCGGTCGTGAAGGTATCAGTTACAGCTGTAGATGAAGGCTCAGTAGTTACAGCTATAGACTTTTCTGACTCGGTTGTGAAGGTATCAGTTACAGCTGTAGATGAAGGCTTAATAGTTTCAGCTGTAGTCTTTTCTGATTCGGTTGTGAAAGTATCAGTTACAGCTGTAGACTTTTCTGACTCTGTTTTGAAGCTATCAGTTACAGCTGTATATGAAGGCTTAGTACTTACTGCTGTAGACTTTTCTGACTCGGTTTTGAAAGTATCAGTTACAGCTGTAGACTTTTCTGACTCGGTTGTGAATGTATCAGTTACAGCTGTAGATGAAGGCTTTGTAGTTACAGCTGTAAACTTTTCTGACTCGGTTGTGAAGGTATCAGTGACAGCTGTAGATGAAAGCTTTGTAGTTAAGGCTGTAGACTTTTCTGACTCTGTTGTGTAAGTATCAGTTACAGCTGAAGACTTTTCAGACTCGGTTGTGAAAGCATCAGCTACAGCTGTAGATGAAGGCTTAGTAGTTAAAGCTGTGGACTTTTCTGGCTCGGTTGTGAATGTATCAGTTACAGCTGTAGATGAAGGCTTAGTAGTTACAGCTGTAGACTTTTCTGCCTTGGTTGTGAATGTATCAGTTACAGCTGTAGATGCAGGCTTAGTAGTTACAGCTGTTGACTTTTCGGACTCGGTTGTGAAGGTATCAGTTACAGCTGTAGATGAAGGCTAAGTAGTTTCAGCTGTAGTCTTTTCTGACTCGGTTGTAAAAGTATCAGTTACAGCTGTAGACGTTTCTGACTCGGTTGTGAAGGTTTCAGTTACAGATGTAGATGAAGGCTTAGTAGTTACAGCTGTAGACCTTTCTGACTCGGTTGTGAAGGTATCAGTTACAGGTGTAGATTTTTTTGACTCCGTTTTGAAGGTATCGGTTACAGCTGCAGATGAAAGCTTAATAGTTACAGCTGTAGACTTTTAGGACCCGGTTGTGAAAGTATCAGTTACAGCTGTAGATGAAGGCTTTGTAGTTACAGCTGTAGACTTTTCTGACTCGGTTGTGAAAGTATCAGGTACAGCTGTAGATGAAGGCTTAGTAGTTGCAGCTGTGGACTTTTCTGACTCGGTTGTGAATGTATCAGTTACAGCTGTAGACTTTTCTGACTCGGTTGTGAAGGTATCAGTTACAGCTGTGGATGAAGGCTTTGTAGTTACAGCTGTAGACTTTTCTGATTCGGTTGTGAAGGTATCAGTTGCAGCTGTAGATGAAGGCTTAGTAGTTGCAGCTGTAGACTTTTCTGACTCGGTTGTGAAGGTATCAGTTACAGCTGTAGATGAAGGCTTAGTATTTACAGTTGTAGACTTTTCTAACTCGGTTGTGAAAGTATCATTTACAGCTGTAGACTTTTCTGACTCGGTTGTGAAGGTATCAGTGACAGCTGTAGATGAAGGCTTAGTAGTTACAGCTGTAGACTTTTCTGACTCTGTTGTGTAAGTATCAGTTACAGCTGAAGACTTTTCTGATTCGGTTGTGAAAGCATCAGTTACAGCTGTAGATGAAGGCTTAGTAGTTAAAGCTGTGGACTTTTCTGGCTCGGTTGTGAAGGTATCAGTTAAAGCTGTAGATGAAGGCTTAGTAACTACAGCTGTAAACTTTTCTGATTCTGTTGTGTAAGTATCAGTTACAGCTGAAGACTTTTCTGACTCGGTTGTGAAAGCATCAGTTACAGCTGTAGATGAAGGCTTAGTAGTTAAAGCTGTGGACTTTTCTGGCTCGGTTGTGAATGTATCAGTTACAGCTGTAGATGAAGGCTTAGTAGTTACAGCTGTAGACTTTTCTGCCTTGGTTGTGAATGTATCAGTTACAGCTGTAGATGCAGGCTTAGTAGTTACAGCTGTTGACTTTTCGGACCCGGTTGTGAAGGTATCAGTTACAGCTGTAGATGAAGGCTTAGTAGTTTCAGCTGTAGTCTTTTCTGACTCGGTTGTAAAAGTATCAGTTACAGCTGTAGACGTTTCTGACTCGGTTGTGAAGGTTTCAGTTACAGATGTAGATGAAAGCTTAGTAGTTACAGCTGTAGACCTTTCTGACTCGGTTGTGAAGGTATCAGTTACAGGTGTAGATTTTTTTGACTCGGTTTTGAAGGTATCGGTTACAGCTGCAGATGAAGGCTTAATAGTTACAGCTGTAGACTTTTCTGACTCAGTTGTGAAAGTATCAGTTACAGCTGTAGACTTTTGTGACTCGGTTGTGAAGGAATCAGTTACACCTGTAGATGAAGGCTTAGTAGTGACAGCTGTACACTTTTCTGACTCGGTTGTGAAAGTATCAGTTACAGCTGTAGATGAAGGCTTTGTATTTACAGCTGTAGACTTTTCTGACTCGGTTGTGAAAGTATCAGGTACAGCTGTAGATGAAGGTTTAGTAGTTGCAGCTGTGGACTTTTCTGACTCGGTTGTGAATGCATCAGTTACAGCTGTAGACTTTTCTGACTCGGTTGTGAAGGTATCAGTTACAGCTGTGGATGAAGGCTTTGTAGTTACAGCTGTAGACTTTTCTGATTCGGTTGTGAAGGTATCAGTTACAGCTGTAGATGAAGGCTTAGTAGTTGCAGCTGTAGACTTTTCTGACTCGGTTGTGAAGGTATCAGTTACAGCTGTAGATGAAGGCTTAGTAATTAAAGCTGTGGACTTTTCTGACTCGGTTGTGAATATATCAGTTACAGCTGTAGACTTTTTCTGACTCGGTTATGGGGGTTTCAGTTACAGTGGTAAATGAAGGCTTAGTAGTTTCAGCTATAGTCTTTTCTGACTCGGTTGTGAAAGCATCAGTTACAGCTGTAGATGAAGGCTTAGTAGTTAAAGCTGTGGACTTTTCTGACTCGGTTGTGAATGTATTAGTTACAGCTGTAAACTTTTCTGACTCGGTTGTGAAGGAATCAGTTACAGCTGTAGATGAAGGCTTAGTAGTTTCAGCTGTAGTCTTTTCTGACTAAGATGTGAAAGTATCAGTTACAGCTGTAGACATTTCTGACTCGGTTGTGAAGGTATCAGTTACAGCTGTAGATGCAGGCTTAGTAGTTACAGCTGTAGACTTTTCTGACTCGGTTGTGAAGGTATCAGTTACAGCTGTAGATGAAGGCTCAGTAGTTACAGCTGTAGACTTTTCTGACTCGGTTGTGAAGGTATCAGTTACAGCTGTAGATGAAGGCTTAGTAGTTTCAGCTATAGTCTTTTCTGACTCGGTTGTGAAAGTATCAGTTACAGCTGTAGATGAAGGCTTAGTAGTTAAAGCTGTGGACTTTTCTGACTCGGTTGTGAATGTATTAGTTACAGCTGTAAACTTTTCTGACTCGGTTGTGAAGGAATCAGTTACAGCTGTAGATGAAGGCTTAGTAGTTTCAGCTGTAGTCTTTTCTGACCAAGATGTGAAAGTATCAGTTACAGCTGTAGACATTTCTGACTCGGTTGTGAAGGTATCAGTTACAGCTGTAGATGCAGGCTTAGTAGTTACAGCTGTAGACTTTTCTGACTCGGTTGTGAAGGTATCAGTTACAGCTGTAGATGAAGGCTTAGTAGTTTCAGCTGTAGACTTCTCTGACTCGGTTGTGAAAGTATCAGTTACGGCTGTAGACTTTTCTGACTCGGTTGTGAAGGTATCAGTTACAGCTGTAGATGAAGGCTTTGTAGTTACAGCTGTAGACTTTTCTGACTTGGTTGTAAAGGTATCAGTTACAGCTGTAGATGAAGGCTTAGTAATTAAAGCTGTGGACTTTTCTGACTCGGTTGTGAATATATCAGTTACAGCTGTAGACTTTTTCTGACTCGGTTTTGGGGGTTTCAGTTACAGTGGTAAATGAAGGCTTAGTAGTTACAGTTGTAGACTTTTCTAACTCGGTTGTGAAAGTATCATTTACAGCTGTAGACTTTTCTGACTCGGTTGTGAAGGTATCAGTTACAGCTGTAGATGTAGGCTCAGTAGTTACAGCTGTAGACTTTTCTGATTCGGTTGTGAAAGTATCAGTTACAGCTGTAGATGAAGGCTTAGTAGTTAAAGCTGTGGACTTTTCTGACTCGGTTGTGAATGTATTAGTTACAGCTGTAGACTTTTTCTGACTCGGTTGTGAAGGTATCAGTTAAAGCTGTAGATGAAGGCTTTGTAGTTACAGCTGTAGACTTTTCTTACTCGGTTGTAAAGGTATCAGTTACAGCTGTAGATGAAGGCTTAGTAATTAAAGCTGTGGACTCTTCTGACTGGGTTGTGAAGGTATCAGTCAGGCCCGTAACCAGCCTTTTGAAAAGGGGGTTCGTTTTGCAATGATAAAGTGACATTGGCGAGCGCCGAAGGCGCGAAGCTCTGCTAGGGGGGTCGGGGGGCATGCTCCCCCGGGAAATTTTTCAAAAAAGAACCCTTAAAAACAGCATTTCCTGCAATCTGAGGGGGGTTTTGCCCTTACTTTCTGTCTCTCATATATGCTTATTTCACGGCAAAAAATATTGAAGTGATTTACTTCAGCGATATCTATATATAAATTATAATACATAGCTTTGTATAGAAAAACTTTAAAACTACTGGATGAAATGCCTTGAAATTCGGCCACGTGTTACCCTGGGCACCCTGAGCGTGGTTTTCTCACCGTTTTTCATTTCGTTGGGCCAATCGATAAATATCGGCAATTAATCGATTTTTTAGGGCAAATCTTTTGTATTTTGAATGACGTCATTATATAAGGACAAGCGACGTAGATAGAGAGCCACCTAGCGTTCATCGCTGCGAGTTGTTTCTGACTTCTACATGTAAGCCTAGGCCTACATAGGCACTAGGCCCTGGAGCTCTACAAGTCTACTGAATGTGCGTGCATAGCCGATCATTGTCCACATAATATACATTTTCTTGCATAAAGTTAGTTTTTTTAAGTGCAACATTAATAACTATATTTCATTACTTTGTTTCATTGACAAATTCAATTTATTTGCATTTTGTTTGATGAAAATGTAGGACCTATGTAAAGGTCAGTTGTAGGGCCTACATGCAGGTCTATGTTATATATAGGCCTATGCTTCTAAATAATTTTTGAAATTCCACTTGAAAACAGTAAACGTGAACACTAGCCGAAAACGCATTTTTAGCCATCTGACGTGCAGGCCTTAGCCCGACATAACAGAAAGACCCCCCCCCCCCCACGCAATCTGACTTTGGTAAAAAATGCGGGAAAACACAACTTTCAGCTTTCCATTTTCCATGTAGGCCTACAATGGGAGCGATTACAAGGACTTAACATTAAAAATAATCAAAACCAATATTCTTTGGTTGCACAACTTTGAAATACAGTCTTCCATGAAATCTTGAAATGAGTGATTCTTAATATAGATCTACCTGTAGGCCCACATGTAATTTTGTATTTGTTTGAACGCTATAATAATGATTACCCCTACTACTATCAAAGATTTTATTTTTTGTCTTTATTTCCCAGTGAATTAGCGTACATTACAATGAATGTTATCAAAACGGTTGATCTTTCTTTCAAAAAACCCGTGATTTTCACGGGTATACGGCTAGTTCATTATAATTCTGATGAGATAGACTATCCCTTTAGATTAATAAAGTATAATACTATATATATTATCAATATGAATATGTACTTTTGTGTGTCCTAGACTGCCTTGTGAATTTTGAGATACATTTCACACTCAGTGACAATCATATTGCTGTCACATGTACCGAGGACAGCTTTTGAAGAGAATTTTTTCCTAAGTTTTTCTCAAATTAACACAGTAGTTGTGGCTTCCACCATGAAGAAATGAGTTATGGCTTCCATCATAAAGAAAAGAGGCTATTCCTTTCATCATGAAGAATCAAGTTAACACTTTGCAGTCTGAGTCCGTATATATACGGACCCTCAGTGATGATACAATATCAATATAACAATTTCATATTTGTATTCCTCGTGAAAAGACCTTTCCAACGAATACATCCAGTGATATTTGAGCATTTCAATGAGATCCATCATGTATATCTAATGGCTATATAAGACCAATATATTAAATAGGCACATATATCAACTCGTTCATAGAGCTAGTACTCTTTAATATGATATATGTATACTATGCTAGACCTATGTCTAGATTTAATTTTTGAAAAATAATATAGGCTAAGTCAACAGCTTTCCGCAGGGCTTTTAATCATGTAATGCACAACGAGACTGGATCAACAGTTTTTAAGTTTGTGTCATGCAAAGTGCACTATATAGCTGTTGACTCAGTCTTGAATACGGGGATGAACCTGAAAGAGTTAAACGTTTTACCATTCAAAAGGACAGCGTAGCTTCAAGTGAAAGCTCAGAAATTATTTAAAACATGAGAAACGAGCTCCACAATTGTGAGTATATTTTATTTTGAAGAATATGACGTTTTAAATGATAAATATCTATGAGGCAAAGCGGCAATATTAAAAGGGCGCCAATGATCGACATTCACTGCACCTGTGTACTAGGTGGCTGTCTTTAAATAAGTTTCACAATGTTACTCACAATGTTACTGGGGGGGGGTTCGTTTGACAAAAAGGGGGGTTTGTTTGAAAAGGGGGGTTCGATTGAACCCCTCGAACCCCCTCTGGTTACGGGCCTGTGTCTTATTTTATTTGATAACATGACGATGGTCTTTTTTCAACATTTTTTTTTACTAATCTTTGTTAATTTCCTTCAGTACAATCTGGGGGAAAATCGCCAAATCAGTACAATAATGATTAAAATGTGATTTCCTCAACCATGTCAAGGCAAGATTTTCCACTCGAAACCCCAAAATGCACCATGCTGCATGCTCAAATTTGAAATTTTCGGGGAAAGGGGGATGCCCCCAGACCCCGTAGCATGCCTTTGGGCTCTTGCTTTTGCCTTTTGGGCATCATAGTCTCATGTGGGCCACTGAAAAAAATATGTACTTTTTTGGACCACTTGGGTCTCTGAGTTTCTAGCACTGGCTAGGTCGATCAATATTTATTAGGGAAGAGCAGTTTGAAAGTACATGTACTTTTTTGTTCCATTAATTTTAGGGTTGGGCCCTTTAAGGAGGGTCTCTTAGGCTACCAGCACCACACATATATATTTTTTAGGCCTTCGGTAACTTTGACATTTGTTCAAACATGTTTAAAATGGATGTTCTTTCCCCTTTTTCACATTACCTCTCTTGACGTCAGTTAAATTTGTCACCTAGGCACAGCCAATGGCACCTGTTGGCATTAAGGATAAGCTCAGGGTAATTTGGGAAAAATTCATATTTAGACACATGCATATATCAGCTGCAATTTGTAATCATGCTTCTAGTTTTTGTTTGATTTCTGGCAGTTGATCTTTAATCTCGCTTTACAAAGACATGCTAAACTTTGGCTCATATTTTTTTGATGCTGCTATGTCACTAATCTATCAATTGTATTTGAAATGGCACCTCTCAGTCAGCACTACCTTATTTGTGAAGGGAGGGGAGTCACACCAGGCAGGCTACAGACTACGTACCCTCCTCAGTTCTCAGTTAGGCAATGTAAATTTACTCTACCGACACAGTCAGGGTCCCCAGGGATTGAAGGATGTGGCCAGGGCATGCACACTCTATGCTGATAGGTATGGCGGCCAGCTCTCATAGTTCAATTATGTTCGGTTGCATAACAGTGTGGCCATATATGGTATAAACAGTACCCAGCTTGTGTGGGGTGGGGGTGGATGTTATGTGTATTGTGAAGAAATTCAGTAAATTTAATATGAATTAAATAACTCAACTTTCGTCACATGTTATATGGTTATGCTTCAGCTATAGACCCGCATATTAAGATTGGGATGCCAACTCTGTCTAGATAAGTTTTGAAGATCTGCAGGATTTCAAATTTCTACTAACATGCCTCTGATTTGCATAATTTTTAACATCATGACTGTTCCAAACAATATGCAAAATGTTACCACTAGGTCTATTACCATGCAAAATTTGATACTCTTTAGAACAATAGTGTCCGAGAAAACCTGACCACTAAACAATCAAACAAAAAACAAGGAAACGAACACCCCCCCCCCAACCATGATATCGAAAAATAAATAAATAAGTACCGAGATAAAAAAAAAATATCTGAGGAAAAACAAAGAAGTTTGTGTTCATATACAAACTTAAATATTGGGAAAAATAATATGTCTGTGTGCACAATGAGACAATTACACTTATAAGCTGAGCATAAGAAGCCCTAACCCATTTCATAATAAGATGCCGGTACATTACATCTCACCCTCGTATGTTCTACTTATTTCATTCTTTGATATTTGGCGTTGATGGCTGGGTGTGCAGCAATCACAAACACCGGGCTACCATTACAACGCGGTTGAGCCAGAAAAAGAATATCATATCGGCAGATCGATAACATTGGGTCAAAACGGGCCCCGGATCGTTTATGCCCCGATAAAATTATCTCTGTCAGGTTACAGCTGTAGGTTTTTTTGACTCGGTTGTGAAGGTATCAGTTACAGCTGTAGATGAAGGCTTAGTAGTTAAAGCTGTGGACTTTTGTGACTCGGTTGTGAATGTATCAGTTACAGCTGTAGACTTTTCTGACTCGGTTGTGAAGGTTTCAGTTAGAGCGGTAGATGAAGGCTTAGGATTTACAGCTGTAGACTTTTCTGACACGGTTGTGAAAGTATCAGTTACAGCTGAAGACTTTTCTGACTCGGTTGTGAAGGAATCAGTTACAGCTGTAGATGAAAGCTTAGTAGTTACAGCTGTAGACTTTTCTGACTCGGTTTTGAAAGTATTAGTTATAGCTGTAGACTTTTCTGACTCGGTTGTGAAGGTATCGGTTACAGCTGTAGATGAAGGCTTAGTAGTTAAAGCTGTGGACTTTTCTGACTCGGTTGTGAATGTATTAGTTACAGCTGTAAACTTTTCTGACACGGTTGTGAAGGTATCAGTTGCAGCTGTAGATGAAGGCTTTGCAGTTACAGCTGTAGACTTTTCTGACTCGGTTGTGAAAGTATCAGATACAACTGTAGACTTTTCTGACTCGGTTGTGAAGGTATCAGTTTCAGCTGTAGATGAAGGCTTAGTAGTTACAGCTGTAGACTTTTCGGACTCGGTTGTGAAAGTATCAGTTACAGCTGTAGACCTTTCTGACTCGGTTGGGAAGGTATCAGTTACAGCTGTAGATGAAGGCTCAGTAGTTACAGCTGTAGACTTTTCTGACTCGGTTGTGAAGGTATCAGTTACAGCTGTAGATGAAGGCTTAGTAGTTTCAGCTGTAGTCTTTTCTGACTCGGTTGTGAAAGTATCAGTTACAGCTGTAGACTTTTCTGACTCGGTTGTGAAGGTATCAGTTACAGCGGTAGATGAAGGCTCAGTAGTTACAGCTGTAGACTTTTCTGTCTCGGTTGTGAAGGTATCAGTTACAGCTACAGGAAATTTTTCAAAAAAGAACCCCTAAAAACAGCATTTCCTGCAATCTGAGGGGGGTTTTGCCCTTACTTTCTGTCTCTCATATATGCTTATTTCACGGCAAAAAATATTGAAGTGATTTACTTCAGCGATATCTATATATAAATTATAATACACAGCTTTGTATAGAAAAACTTTAAAACTACTGGATGAAATGCCTTGAAATTCGGGCCACGTGTTACCCTGGGCACCCTGAGCGTGGTATTCTCACCGTTTTTCATTTCGTTGGGCCAATCGATAAATATCGGCAATTAATCGATTTTTTAGGGCAAATCTTTTGTATTTTGAATGACGTCATTATATAAGGACAAGCGACGTAGATAGAGAGCCACCTAGCATTCATCGCTGCGAGTTGTTTCTGACTTCTACATGTAAGCCTAGGCCTACATAGGCACTAGGCCCTGGAGCTCTTCAAGTCTACTGAATGTGCGTGCATAGCCGATCATTGTCCACATAATATACATTTTCTTGCATAAAGTTAGTTTTTTTAAGTGCAACATTAATAACTATATTTCATTACTTTGTTTCATTGACAAATTCAATTTATTTGCATTTTGTTTGATGAAAATGTAGGACCTATGTAAAGGTCAGTTGTAGGGCCTACATGCAGGTCTATGTTATATATAGGCCTATGCTTCTAAATAATTTTTGAAATTCCACTTGAAAACAGTAAACGTGAACACTAGCCGAAAACGCATTTTTAGCCATCTGACGTGCAGGCCTTAGCCCGACATAACAGAAAGACCCCCCCCCCCCACGCAATCTGACTTTGGTAAAAAATGCGGGAAAACACAACTTTCAGCTTTCCATTTTCCATGTAGGCCTACAGTGGGAGCGATTACAAGGACTTAACATTAAAAATAATCAAAACCAATATTATTTGGTTGCACAACTTTGAAATACAGTCTTCCATGAAATCTTGAAATGAGTGATTCTTAATAAAGATCTACCTGTAGGCCCACATGTAATTTTGTATTTGTTTGAACGCTATAATAATGATTACCCCTACTACTATCAAAGATTTTATTTTTTGTCTTTATTTCCCAGTGAATTAGCGTACATTACAATGAATGTTATCAAAACGGTTGATCTTTCTTTCAAAAAACCCGTGATTTTCACGAGTATACGGCTAGTTCATTATAATTCTGATGAGATAGACTATCCCTTTAGATTAATAAAGTATAATACTATATATATTATCAATATGAATATGTACTTTTGTGTGTCCTAGACTGCCTTGTGAATTTTGAGATACATTTCACACTCAGTGACAATCACATTGCTGTCACATGTACCGAGGACAGCTTTTGAAGAGAATTTTTTCCTAAGTTTTTCTCAAATTAACACAGTAGTTGTGGCTTCCACCATGAAGAAATGAGTTATGGCTTCCATCATAAAGAAAAGAGGCTATTCCTTTCATCATGAAGAATCAAGTTAACACTTTGCAGTCTGAGTCCGTATATATACGGACCCTCAGTGATGATACAATATCAATATAACAATTTCATATTTGTATTCCTCGTGAAAAGACCTTTCCAACGAATACATCCAGTGATATTTGAGCATTTCAATGAGATCCATCATGTATATCTAATGGCTATATAAGACCAATATATTAAATAGGCACATATATCAACTCGTTCATAGAGCTAGTACTCTTTAATATGATATATGTATACTATGCTAGACCTATGTCTAAATTTAATTTTTGAAAAATAATATAGGCTAAGTCAACAGCTTTCCGCAGGGCTTTTAATCATGTAATGCACAACGAGACTGGATCAACAGTTTTTAAGTTTGTGTCATGCAAAGTGCACTATATAGCTGTTGACTCAGTCTTGAATACGGGGATGAACCTGAAAGAGTTAAACGTTTTACCATTCAAAAGGACAGCGTAGCTTCAAGTGAAAGCTCAGAAATTATTTAAAACATGAGAAACGAGCTCCACAATTGTGAGTATATTTTATTTTGAAGAATATGACGTTTTAAATGATAAATATCTATGAGGCAAAGCGGCGATATTAAAAGGGCGCCAATGATCAACATTCACTGCACCTGTGTACTAGGTGGCTGTCTTTAAATAAGTTTCACAATGTTACTCACAATGTTACTGGGGGGGTTCGTTTGACAAAAAGGGGGTTTGTTTGAAAAGGGGGGTTCGATTGAACCCCTCGAACCCCCCCCCCCCCCTGGTTACGGGCCTGTGTCTTATCTTATTTGATAACATGACGATGGTCTTTTTTCAACATTTTGTTTTACTAATCTTTGTTAATTTCCTTCAGTACAATCTGGGGGAAAATCGCCAAATCAGTACAATAATGACTAAAATGTGATTTCCTCAACCATGTCAAGGCAAGATTTTCCACTCGAAACCCCAAAATGCACCATGCTGCATGCTCAAATTTGAAATTTTCGGGGAAAGGGGGATGTCCCCAGACCCCGTAGCATGCCTTTGGGCTCTTGCTTTTGCCTTTTGGGCATCATAGTCTCATGTGGGCCACTGAAAAAAATATGTACTTTTTTGGACCACTTGGGTCTCTGAGTTTCTTGCACTGGCTAGGTCGATCAATATTTATTAGGGAAGAGCAGTTTGAAAGTACATGTACTTTTTTGTTCCATTAATTTTAGGGTTGGGCCCTTTAAGGAGGGTCTCTTAGGCTACCAGCACCACACATATATATTTTTTAGGCCTTCGGTAACTTTGACATTTGTTCAAACATGTTTAAAATGGATGTTCTTTCCCCTTTTTCTCATTACCTCTCTTGACGTCAGTTAAATTTGTCACCTAGGCACAGCCAATGGCACCTGTTGGCATTAAGGATAAGCTCAGGGTAATTTGGGAAAAATTCATATTTAGACACATGCATATATCAGCTGCAATTTGTAATCATGCTTCTAGTTTTTGTTTGATTTCTGGCAGTTGATCTTTAATCTCGCTTTACAAAGACATGCTAAACTTTGGCTCATATTTTTTTGATGCTGCTATGTCACTAATCTATCAATTGTATTTGAAATGGCACCTCTCAGTCAGCACTACCTTATTTGTGAAGGGAGGGGAGTCACACCAGGCAGGCTACAGACTACGTACCCTCCTCAGTTCTCAGTTAGGCAATGTAAATTTACTCTACCGACACAGTCAGGGTCCCCAGGGATTGAAGGATGTGGCCAGGGCATGCACACTCTATGCTGATAGGTATGGCGGCCAGCTCTCATAGTTCAATTATGTTCGGTTGCATAACAGTGTGGCCATATATGGTATAAACAGTACCCAGCTTGTGTGGGGTGGGGGTGGATGTTATGTGTATTGTGAAGAAATTCAGTAAATTTAATATGAATTAAATAACTCAACTTTCGTCACATGTTATATGGTTATGCTTCAGCTATAGACCCGCATATTAAGATTGGGATGCCAACTCTGTCTAGATAAGTTTTGAAGATCTGCAGGATTTCAAATTTCTACTAACATGCCTCTGATTTGCATAATTTTTAACATCATGACTGTTCCAAACAATATGCAAAACTTTACCACTAGGTCTATTCCCATGCAACATTTGATACTCTTTAGAACAATAGTGTCCGAGAAAACCTGACCACTAAACAATCAAACAAAAAACAAGGAAACGAACACCCCCCCAACCATGATATCGAAAAATAAATAAATAAGTACCGAGATAAAAAAAAAATATCTGAGGAAAAACAAAGAAGTTTGTGTTCATATACAAACTTAAATATTGGGGAAAATAATATGTCTGTGTGCACAATGAGACAATTACACTTATAAGCTGAGCATAAGAAGCCCTAACCCACTTCATAATAAGATGCCGGTACATTACATCTCACCCTCGTATGTTCTACTTATTTCATTCTTTGATATTTGGCGTTGATGGCTGGGTGTGCAGCAATCACAAACACCGGGCTACCATTACAACGCGGTTGAGCCAGAAAAAGAATATCATATCGGCAGATCGATAACATTGGGTCAAAACGGGCCCCGGATCGTTTATGCCCCGATAAAATTATCTCTGTCAGGTTACAGCTGTAGGTTTTTTTGACTCGGTTGTGAAGGTATCAGTTACAGCTGTAGATGAAGGCTTAGTAGTTAAAGCTGTGGACTTTTGTGACTCGGTTGTGAATGTATCAGTGACAGCTGTAGACTTTTCTGACTCGGTTGTGAAGGTTTCAGTTAGAGCGGTAGATGAAGGCTTAGGATTTACAGCTGTAGACTTTTCTGACACGGTTGTGAAAGTATCAGTTACAGCTGAAGACTTTTCTGACTCGGTTGTGAAGGAATCAGTTACAGCTGTAGATGAAAGCTTAGTAGTTACAGCTGTAGATTTTTCTGACTCGGTTTTGAAAGTATCAGTTATAGCTGTAGACTTTTCTGACTCGGTTGTGAAGGTATCGGTTACAGCTGTAGATGAAGGCTTAGTAGTTAAAGCTGTGGACTTTTCTGACTCGGTTGTGAATGTATTAGTTACAGCTGTAAACTTTTCTGACACGGTTGTGAAGGTATCAGTTGCAGCTGTAGATGAAGGCTTTGCAGTTACAGCTGTAGACTTTTCTGACTCGGTTGTGAAAGTATCAGATACAACTGTAGACTTTTCTGACTCGGTTGTGAAGGTATCAGTTTCAGCTGTAGATGAAGGCTTAGTAGTTACAGCTGTAGACTTTTCGGACTCGGTTGTGAAAGTATCAGTTACAGCTGTAGACCTTTCTGACTCGGTTGGGAAGGTATCGGTTACAGCTGTAGATGAAGGCTCAGTAGTTACAGCTGTAGACTTTTCTGACTCGGTTGTGAAGGTATCAGTTACAGCTGTAGATGAAGGCTTAGTAGTTTCAGCTGTAGTCTTTTCTGACTCGGTTGTGAAAGTATCAGTTACAGCTGTAGACTTTTCTGACTCGGTTGTGAAGGTATCAGTTACAGCGGTAGATGAAGGCTCAGTAGTTACAGCTGTAGACTTTTCTGTCTCGGTTGTGAAGGTATCAGTTACAGCTACAGGAAATTTTTCAAAAAAGAACCCCTAAAAACAGCATTTCCTGCAATCTGAGGGGGGTTTTGCCCTTACTTTCTGTCTCTCATATATGCTTATTTCATGGCAAAAAATATTGAAGTGATTTACTTCAGCGATATCTATATATAAATTATAATACACAGCTTTGTATAGAAAAACTTTAAAACTACTGGATGAAATGCTTTGAAATTCGGGCCACGTGTTACCCTGGGCACCCTGAGCGTGGTTTTCTCACCGTTTTTCATTTCGTTGGGCCAATCGATAAATATCGGCAATTAATCGATTTTTTAGGGCAAATCTTTTGTATTTTGAATGACGTCATTATATAAGGACAAGCGACGTAGATAGAGAGCCACCTAGCGTTCATCGCTGCGAGTTGTTTCTGACTTCTACATGTAAGCCTAGGCCTACATAGGCACTAGGCCCTGGAGCTCTACAAGTCTACTGAATTTGCGTGCATAGCCGATCATTGTCCACATAATATACATTTTCTTGCATAAAGTTAGTTTTTTTAAGTGCAACATTAATAACTATATTTCATTACTTTGTTTCATTGACAAATTCAATTTATTTGCATTTTGTTTGATGAAAATGTAGGACCTATGTAAAGGTCAGTTGTAGGGCCCACATGCAGG
Source organism: Hermodice carunculata (assembly GCA_964020975.1). Lineage (NCBI taxonomy): Eukaryota > Metazoa > Annelida > Polychaeta > Eunicida > Amphinomidae > Hermodice > Hermodice carunculata. Next base: position 11,404,318 of record OZ026618.1, read on the forward strand.
TCTATGTTATATATAGGCCTATGCTTCTAAATAATTTTTGAAATTCCACTTGAAAACAGTAAACGTGAACACTAGCTGAAAGCGCATTTTTAGCCGTCTGACGTGCAGGCCTTAGCCCGACATAACAGAAAGACCCCCCCCCCCCACGCAATCTGACTTTGGTAAAAAATGCGGGAAAACACAACTTTCAGCTTTCCATTTTCCATGTAGGCCTACAGTGGGAGCGATTACAAGGACTTAACATTAAAAATAATCAAAACCAATATTCTTTGGTTGCACAACTTTGAAATACAGTCTTCCATGAAATCTTGAAATGAGTGATTCTTAATATAGATCTACCTGTAGGCCCACATGTAATTTTGTATTTGTTTGAACGCTATAATAATGATTACCCCTACTACTATCAAAAATTTTATTTTTTGTCTTTATTTCCCAGTGAATCAGCCTACATTACAATGAATGTTATCAAAACGGTTGATCTTTCTTTCAAAAAACCCGTGATTTTCACGAGTATACGGCTAGTTCATTATAATTCTGATGAGATAGACTATCCCTTTAGATTAATAAAGTATAATACTATATATATATTATCAATATGAATATGTACTTTTGTGTGTCCTATACTGCCTTGTGAATTTTGAGATACATTTCACTCTCAGTGACAATCACATTGCTGTCACATGTACCGAGGACAGCTTTTGAAGAGAATTTTTTCCTAAGTTTTTCTCAAATTAACACAGTAGTTGTGGCTTCCACCATGAAGAAATGAGTTATGGCTTCCATCATAAAGAAAAGAGGCTATTCCTTTCATCATGAAGAATCAAGTTAACACTTTGCAGTCTGAGTCCGTATATATACGGACCCTCAGTGATGATACAATATCAATATAACAATTTCATATTTGTATTCCTCGTGAAAAGACCTTTCCAACGGATACATCCAGTGATATTTGAGCATTTCAATGAGATCCATCATGTATATCTAATGGCTATATAAGACCAATATATTAAATAGGCACATATATCAACTCGTTCATAGAGCTAGTACTCTTTAATATGATATATGTATACTATGCTAGACCTATGTCTAGATTTAATTTTTGAAAAATAATATAGGCTAAGTCAACAGCTTTCCGCAGGGCTTTTAATCATGTAATGCACAACGAGACTGGATCAACAGTTTTTAAGTTTGTGTCATGCAAAGTGCACTATATAGCTGTTGACTCAGTCTTGAATACGGGGATGAACCTGAAAGAGTTAAACGTTTTACCATTCAAAAGGACAGCGTAGCTTCAAGTGAAAGCTCAGAAATTATTTAAAACATGAGAAACGAGCTCCACAATTGTGAGTATATTTTATTTTGAAGAATATGACGTTTTAAATGATAAATATCTATGAGGCAAAGCGGCGATATTAAAAGGGCGCCAATGATCAACATTCACTGCACCTGTGTACTAGGTGGCTGTCTTTAAATAAGTTTCACAATGTTACTCACAATGTTACTGGGGGGGGGGTTCGTTTGACAAAAAGGGGGGTTTGTTTGAAAAGGGGGGTTCGATTGAACCCCTCGAACCCCCCCTGGTTACGGGCCTGTGTCTTATTTTATTTGATAACATGACGATGGTCTTTTTTCAACATTTTTTTTTACTAATCTTTGTTAATTTCCTTCAGTACAATCTGGGGGAAAATCGCCAAATCAGTACAATAATGATTAAAATGTGATTTCCTCAACCATGTCAAGGCAAGATTTTCCACTCGAAACCCCAAAATGCACCATGCTGCATGCTCAAATTTGAAATTTTCGGGGAAAGGGGGATGCCCCCAGACCCCGTAGCATGCCTTTGGGCTCTTGCTTTTGCCTTTTGGGCATCATAGTCTCATGTGGGCCACTGAAAAAAATATGTACTTTTTTGGACCACTTGGGTCTCTGAGTTTCTAGCACTGGCTAGGTCGATCAATATTTATTAGGGAAGAGCAGTTTGAAAGTACATGTACTTTTTTGTTCCATTAATTTTAGGGTTGGGCCCTTTAAGGAGGGTCTCTTAGGCTACCAGCACCACACATATATATTTTTTAGGCCTTCGGTAACTTTGACATTTGTTCAAACATGTTTAAAATGGATGTTCTTTCCCCTTTTTCACATTACCTCTCTTGACGTCAGTTAAATTTGTCACCTAGGCACAGCCAATGGCACCTGTTGGCATTAAGGATAAGCTCAGGGTAATTTGGGAAAAATTCATATTTAGACACATGCATATATCAGCTGCAATTTGTAATCATGCTTCTAGTTTTTGTTTGATTTCTGGCAGTTGATCTTTAATCTCGCTTTACAAAGACATGCTAAACTTTGGCTCATATTTTTTTGATGCTGCTATGTCACTAATCTATCAATTGTATTTGAAATGGCACCTCTCAGTCAGCACTACCTTATTTGTGAAGGGAGGGGAGTCACACCAGGCAGGCTACAGACTACGTACCCTCCTCAGTTCTCAGTTAGGCAATGTAAATTTACTCTACCGACACAGTCAGGGTCCCCAGGGATTGAAGGATGTGGCCAGGGCATGCACACTCTATGCTGATAGGTATGGAGGCCAGCTCTCATAGTTCAATATATTCGGTTGCATAACAGTGTGGCCATATATGGTATAAACAGTACCCAGCTTGTGTGGGGTGGGGGTGGATGTTATGTGTATTGTGAAGAAATTCAGTAAATTTAATATGAATTAAATAACTCAACTTTCGTCACATGTTATATCGTTATGCTTCAGCTATAGACCCGCATATTAAGATTGGGATGCCAACTCTGTCTAGATAAGTTTTGAAGATCTGCAGAATTTCAAATTTCTACTAACATGCCTCTGATTTGCATAATTTTTAACATCATGACTGTTCCAAACAATATGCAAAACTTTACCACTAGGTCTATTCCCATGCAACATTTGATACTCTTTAGAACAATAGTGTCCGAGAAAACCTGACCACTAAACAATCAAACAAAAAACAAGGAAACGAACACCCCCCCCAACCATGATATCGAAAAATAAATAAATAAGTACCGAGATAAAAAAAAAATATCTGAGGAAAAACAAAGAAGTTTGTGTTCACATACAAACTTAAATATTGGGGACAATAATATGTCTGTGTGCACAATGAGACAATTACACTTATAAGCTTAGCATAAGAAGCCCTAATCCATTTCATAATAAGATGCCGGTACATTACATCTCACCCTCGTATGTTCTACGTATTACATTCTTTGATATTTGGCGTTGATGGCTGGGTGTGCAGCAATCACAAACACCGGGCTACCATTACAACGCGGTTGAGCCAGAAAAAGAATATCATATCGGCAGATCGATAACATTGGGTCAAAACGGGCCCCGGATCGTTTATGCCCCGATAAAATTATCTCTGTCAGGTTACAGCTGTAGGTTTTTTTGACTCGGTTGTGAAGGTGTCAGTTACAGCTGTAGATGAAGGCTTAGTAGTTAAAGCTGTGGACTTTTGTGACTCGGTTGTGAATGTATCAGTGACAGCTGTAGACTTTTCTGACTCGGTTGTGAAGGTTTCAGTTAGAGCGGTAGATGAAGGCTTAGGATTTACAGCTGTAGACTTTTCTGACACGGTTGTGAAAGTATCAGTTACAGCTGAAGACTTTTCTGACTCGGTTGTGAAGGAATCAGTTACAGCTGTAGATGATGTCTTAGTAGTTACAGCTGTAGACTTTTCTGACTCGGTTTTGAAAGTATCAGTTATAGCTGTAGACTTTTCTGACTCGGTTGTGAAGGTATCGGTTACAGCTGTAGATGAAGGCTTAGTAGTTAAAGCTGTGGACTTTTCTGACTCGGTTGTGAACTTATTAGTTACAGCTGTAAACTTTTCTGACACGGTTGTGAAGGTATCAGTTGCAGCTGTAGATGAAGGCTCAGTAGTTACAGCTGTAGACTTTTCTGACTCGGTTGTGAAGGTATCAGTTACAGCTGTAGATGAAGGCTTTGTAGTTACAGCTGTAGACTTTTCTGACTCGGTTGTGAAAGTATCAGTTACAGCTGTAGACCTTTCTGGCTCGGTTGTGAAGGTATCAGTTACAGCTGTAGATGAAGGCTCAGTAGTTACAGCTGTAGACTTTTCTGACTCGGTTGTGAAGGTATCAGTTACAGCTGTAGATGAAGGCTTAGTAGTTTCAGCTGTAGTCTTTTCTGACTCGGTTGTGAAAGTATCAGTTATAGCTGTAGACTTTTCTGACTCGGTTGTGAAGGTATCAGTTACAGCAATTAATCGATTTTTTAGGGCAAATCTTTTGTATTTTGAATGACGTCATTATATAAGGACAAGCGACGTAGATAGAGAGCCACCTAGCATTCATCGCTGCGAGTTGTTTCTGACTTCTACATGTAAGCCTAGGCCTACATAGGCACTAGGCCCTGGAGCTCTACAAGTCTACTGAATTTGCGTGCATAGCCGATCATTGTCCACATAATATACATTTTCTTGCATAAAGTTAGTTTTTTTAAGTGCAACATTAATAACTATATTTCATTACTTTGTTTCATTGACAAATTCAATTTATTTGCATTTTGTTTGATGAAAATGTAGGACCTATGTAAAGGTCAGTTGTAGGGCCTACATGCAGGTCTATGTTATATATAGGCCTATGCTTCTAAATAATTTTTGAAATTCCACTTGAAACCAGTAAACGTGAACACTAGCCGAAAACGCATTTTTAGCCGTCTGACGTGCAGGCCTTAGCCCGACATAACCGAAAGACCCCCCCCCCCCCACGCAATCTGACTTTGGTAAAAAATGCGGGAAAACACAACTTTCAGCTTTCCATTTTCCATGTAGGCCTACAGTGGGAGCGATTACAAGGACTTAACATTAAAAATAATCAAAACCAATATTCTTTGGTTGCACAACTTTGAAATACAGTCTTCCATGAAATCTTGAAATGAGTGATTCTTAATAAAGATCTACCTGTAGGCCCACATGTAATTTTGTATTTGTTTGAACGCTATAATAATGATTACCCCTACTACTATCAAAGATTTTATTTTTTGTCTTTATTTCCCAGTGAATCAGCCTACATTACAATGAATGTTATCAAAACGGTTGATCTTTCTTTCAAAAAACCCGTGATTTTCACGAGTATACGGCTAGTTCATTATAATTCTGATGAGATAGACTATCCCTTTAGATTAATAAAGTATAATACTATATATATATTATCAATATGAATATGTACTTTTGTGTGTCCTAGACTGCCTTGTGAATTTTGAGATACATTTCACACTCAGTGACAATCACATTGCTGTCACATGTACCGAGGACAGCTTTTGAAGAGAATTTTTTCCTAAGTTTTTCTCAAATTAACACAGTAGTTGTGGCTTCCACCATGAAGAAATGAGTTATGGCTTCCATCATAAAGAAAAGAGGCTATGCCTTTCATCATGAAGAATCAAGTTAACACTTTGCAGTCTGAGTCCGTATATATACGGACCCTCAGTGATGATACAATAACAATATAACAATTTCATATTTGTATTCCTCGTGAAAAGACCTTTCCAACGAATACATCCAGTGATATTTGAGCATTTCAATGAGATCCATCATGTATATCTAATGGCTATATAAGACCAATATATTAAATAGGCACATATATCAACTCGTTCATAGAGCTAGTACTCTTTAATATGATATATGTATACTATGCTAGACCTATGTCTAGATTTAATTTTTGAAAAATAATATAGGCTAAGTCAACAGCTTTCCGCAGGGCTTTTAATCATGTAATGCACAACGAGACTGGATCAACAGTTTTTAAGTTTGTGTCATGCAAAGTGCACTATATAGCTGTTGACTCAGTCTTGAATACGGGGATGAACCTGAAAGAGTTAAACGTTTTACCATTCAAAAGGACAGCGTAGCTTCAAGTGAAAGCTCAGAAATTATTTAAAACATGAGAAACGAGCTCCACAATTGTGAGTATATTTTATTTTGAAGAATATGACGTTTTAAATGATAAATATCTATGAGGCAAAGCGGCGATATTAAAAGGGCGCCAATGATCAACATTCACTGCACCTGTGTACTAGGTGGCTGGCTTTATATAAGTTTCACAATGTTACGGGGGGGGGGGGTTCGTTTGCCAAAAAGGGGGGTTCGATTGAACCCCTCGAACCCCCCCTGGTTACGGGCCTGTGTCTTATCTTATTTGATAACATGACGATGGTCTTTTTTTAACATTTTTTTTTACTAATCTTTGTTAATTTCCTTCAGTACAATCTGGGGGAAAATCGCCAAATCAGTACAATAATGACTAAAATGTGATTTCCTCAACCATGTCAAGGCAAGATTTTCCACTCGAAACCCCAAAATGCACCATGCTGCATGCTCAAATTTGAAATTTTCGGGGAAAGGGGGATGCCCCCAGACCCCGTAGCATGCCTTTGGGCTCTTGCTTTTGCCTTTTGGGCATCATAGTCTCATGTGGGCCACTGAAAAAAATATGTACTTTTTTGGACCACTTGGGTCTCTGAGTTTCTAGCACTGGCTAGGTCGATCAATATTTATTAGGGAAGAGCAGTTTGAAAGTACATGTACTTTTTTGTTCCATTAATTTTAGGGTTGGGCCCTTTAAGGAGGGTCTCTTAGGCTACCAGCACCACACATATATATTTTTTAGGCCTTCGGTAACTTTGACATTTGTTCAAACATGTTTAAAATGGATGTTCTTTCCCCTTTTTCACATTACCTCTCTTGACGTCAGTTAAATTTGTCACCTAGGCACAGCCAATGGCACCTGTTGGCACTAAGGATAAGCTCAGGGTAATTTGGGAAAAATTCATAATTAGAGACATGCATATATCAGCTGCAATTTGTAATCATGCTTCTAGTTTTTGTTTGATTTCTGGCAGTTGATCTTTAATCTCGCTTTACAAAGACATGCTAAACTTTGGCTCATATTTTTTTGATGCTGCTATGTCACTAATCTATCAATTGTATTTGAAATGGCACCTCTCAGTCAGCACTACCTTATTTGTGAAGGGAGGGGAGTCACACCAGGCAGGCTACAGACTACGTACCCTCCTCAGTTCTCAGTTAGGCAATGTAAATTTACTCTACCGACACAGTCAGGGTCCCCAGGGATTGAAGGATGTGGCCAGGGCATGCACACTCTATGCTGATAGGTATGGAGGCCAGCTCTCATAGTTCAATTATGTTCGGTTGCATAACAGTGTGGCCATATATGGTATAAACAGTACCCAGCTTGTGTGGGGTGGGGGTGGATGTTATGTGTATTGTGAAGAAATTCATTAAATTTAATATGAATTAAATAACTCAACTTTCGTCACATGCTATATGGTTATGCTTCAGCTATAGACCCGCATATTAAGATTGGGATGCCAACTCTGTCTAGATAAGTTTTGAAGATCTGCAGAATTTCAAATTTCTACTAACATGCCTCTGATTTGCATAATTTTTAACATCATGACTGTTCCAAACAATATGCAAAACGTTACCACTAGGTCCATTACCATGCAAAATTTGATACTCTTTGGAACAATAGTGTCCGAGAAAACCTGACCACTAAACAATCGAACAAAAAACAAGGAAACGAACGCCCCCCCCCCCCCAACCATGATATCGAAAAATAAATAAATAAGTACCGAGATAAAAAAAAAAATATCTGAGGAAAAACAAAGAAGTTTGTGTTCACATACAAACTTAAATATTGGGGAAAATAATATGTCTGTGTGCACAATGAGACAATTACACTTATAAGCTGAGCATAAGAAGCCCTAACCCATTTCATAATAAGATGCCGGTACATTAAATCTCACCCTCGTATGTTCTACTTATTTCATTCTTTGATATTTGGCGCTGATGGCTGGGTGTGCAGCAATCACAAACACCGGGCTACCATTACAACGCGGTTGAGCCAGAAAAAGAATATCATATCGGCAGATTGATAACATTGGGTCAAAACGGGCCCTGGATCGTTTATGCCCCGATAAAATTATCTCTGTCAGGTTACAGCTGTAGGTTTTTTTGACTCGGTTGTGAAGGTATCAGTTACAGCTGTAGATGAAGGCTTAGTAGTTAAAGCTGTGGACTTTTGTGACTCGGTTGTGAATGTATCAGTGACCGCTGTAGACTTTTCTGACTCGGTTGTGAAGGTTTCAGTTACAGCGGTAGATGAAGGCTTAGGATTTACAGCTTTAGACTTTTCTGACACGGTTGTGAAAGTATCAGTTACAGCTGAAGACTTTTCTGACTCGGTTGTGAAGGAATCAGTTACAGCTGTAGATGAAGGCTTAGTAGTTCCAGCTGTAGACTTTTCTGACTCGGTTTTGAAAGTATCAGTTATAGCTGTAGACTTTTCTGACTCGGTTGTGAAGGTATCAGTTACAGCTGTAGATGAAGGCTTAGTAGGTAAAGCTGTGGACTTTTCTGACTCGGTTGTGAATGTATTAGTTACAGCTGTAAACTTTTCTGACACGGTTGTGAAGGTATCAGTTGCAGCTGTAGATGAAGGCTTTGTAGTGACAGCTGTAGACTTTTCTGACTCGGTTGTGAAAGTATCAGATACAAGTGTAGACTTTTCTGACTCGGTTGTGAAGGTATCAGTTGCAGCTGTAGATGAAGGCTTTGTCGTTACAGCTGTAGACTTTTCGGACTCGGTTGTGAAAGTATCAGTTACAGCTGTAGACCTTTCTGACTCGGTTGTGAAGGTATCAGTTACAGCTGTAGATGAAGGCTCAGTAGTTACAGCTGTAGACTCTTCTGACTCGGTTGTGAAGGTATCAGTTACAGCTGTAGATGAAGGCTTAGTAGCTTCAGCTGTAGTCTTTTCTGACTCGGTTGTGAAAGTATCAGTTATAGCTGTAGACTTTTCTGACTCGGTTGTGAAGGTATCAGTTACAGCTGTAGATGAAGGCTTAGTAGTTACAGTTGTAGACTTTTCTGACTCGGTTGTGAAAGCATCAGTTACAGCTGTAGACTTTTCTGACTCGGTTGTGAAGGTATCAGTTACAGCTGTAGATGAAGGCTCAGTAGTTACAGCTGTAGACTTTTCTGTCTCGGTTGTGAAGGTATCAGTTTCAGCTGTAGATTAAGGCTTAGTAGTTTCAGCTGTATTTTTTTTGACTCGGTTTTGAAAGTATCAGGTACTGCTGTAGACTTTTCTGACTCGGTTGTGAAGGTATCAGTTACAGCTGTAGATAAAGGCTTAGTAGTTACAGCTGTAGACTTTTCTGACTCGGTTGTGAAGGTATCAGTTACAGCTGTAGATGAAGGCTTAGTAGTTACAGCTGTAGACTTTTCTGACTCGTTTGTGAAGGTATCAGTCAGGCCCGTAACCAGCCTTTTGAAAAGGGGGTTCGTTTTGCCATGATAAAGTGACATTGGCGAGCGCCAAAGAGGCGAAGCTCTGCTCCCCCGGGAAATTTTTCAAAAAAGAACCCCTAAAAACAGCATTTCCTGCAATCTGAGGGGGGTTTTGCCCTTACTTTCTGTCTCTCATATATGCTTATTTCACGGCAAAAAATATTGAAGTGATTTACTTCAGCGATATCTATATATAAATTATAATACACAGCTTTGTATAGAAAAACTTTAAAACTACTGGATGAAATGCCTTGAAATTCGGGCAACGTGTTACCCTGGGCCCCCTAAGCGTGGTTTTCTCACCGTTTTTCATTTCGTTGGGCCAATCGATAAATATCGGCAATTAATCGATTTTTTAGGGCAAATCTTTTGTATTTTGAATGACGTCATTATATAAGGACAAGCGACGTAGATAGAGAGCCACCTAGCGTTCATCGCTGCGAGTTGTTTCTGACTTCTACATGTAAGCCTAGGCCTACATAGGCACTAGGCCCTGGAGCTCTACAAGTCTACTGAATTTGCGTGCATAGCCGATCATTGTCCACATAATATACATTTTCTTGCATAAAGTTAGTTTTTTTAAGTGCAACATTAATAACTATATTTCATTACTTTGTTTCATTGACAAATTCAATTTATTTGCATTTTGTTTGATGAAAATGTAGGACCTATGTAAAGGTCAGTTGTAGGGCCTACATGCAGGTCTATGTTATATATAGGCCTATGCTTCTAAATAATTTTTGAAATTCCACTTTAAAAAAAGGAAACGTGAACACTAGCCGAAAACGCATTTTTAGCCGTCTGACGTGCAGGCCTTAGCCCGACATAACAGAAAGACATCCCCCCCCCTACGCAATCTGACTTTGGTAAAAAAATGCGGGAAAACACAACTTTCAGCTTTCCATTTTCCATGTAGGCCTACAGTGGGAGCGATTACAAGGACTTAACATTAAAAATAATCAAAACCAATATTCTTTGGTTGCACAACTTTGAAATACAGTCTTCCATGAAATCTTGAAATGAGTGATTCTTAATAAAGATCTACCTGTAGGCCCACATGTAATTTTGTATTTGTTTGAACGCTATAATAATGATTACCCCTACTACTATCAAAGATTTTATTTTTTGTCTTTATTTCCCAGTGAATCAGCCTACATTACAATGAATGTTATCAAAACGGTTGATCTTTCTTTCAAAAAACCCGTGATTTTCACGAGTATACGGCTAGTTCATTATAATTCTGATGAGGTAGACTATCCCTTTAGATTAATAAAGTATAATACTATATATATATTATCAATATGAATATGTACTTTTGTGTGTCCTAGACTGCCTTGTGAATTTTGAGATACATTTCACACTCAGTGACAATCACATTGCTGTCACATGTACCGAGGACAGCTTTTGAAGAGAATTTTTTCCTAAGTTTTTCTCAAATTAACACAGTAGTTGTGGCTTCCACCATGAAGAAATGAGTTATGGCTTCCATCATAAAGAAAAGAGGCTATGCCTTTCATCATGAAGAATCAAGTTAACACTTTGCAGTCTGAGTCCGTATATATATACGGACCCTCAGTGATGATACAATATCAATATAACAATTTCATATTTGTATTCCTCGTGAAAAGACCTTTCCAACGAATACATCCAGTGATATTTGAGCATTTCAATGAGATCCATCATGTATATCTAATGGCTATATAAGACCAATATATTAAATAGGCACATATATCAACTCGTTCATAGAGCTAGTACTCTTTAATATGATATATGTATACTATGCTAGACCTATGTCTAGATTTAATTTTTGAAAAATAATATAGGCTAAGTCAACAGCTTTCCGCAGGGCTTTTAATCATGTAATGCACAACGAGACTGGATCAACAGTTTTTAAGTTTGTGTCATGCAAAGTGCACTATATAGCTGTTGACTCAGTCTTGAATACGGGGATGAACCTGAAAGAGTTAAACGTTTTACCATTCAAAAGGACAGCGTAGTTTCAAGTGAAAGCTCAGAAATTATTTAAAACATGAGAAACGAGCTCCACAATTGTGAGTATATTTTATTTTGAAGAATATGACGTTTTAAATGATAAATATCTATGAGGCAGGTTGAGCGGTGCTTTAATCCTTAAGGTGTGTCAGGTTGAGCAGTGCTTTAATCCTTAAGATTTGTCAGGTTGAGCAGTGCTTTAATCCTTCAGGTGTGTCAGGTTGAACAGTGCTTTAATCCTTAAGGTGTGTCAGGTTGAACGGTGCTTTAATCCTTAAGGTGTGTCAGGTTGAACAGAGCTGTAATCCTTAAGGTGTGTCAGGTTGAGCAGTGCTTTAATCCCTAAGGTGTGTCAGGTTGAACAGTGCTTTAATCCTTAAGGTGTTTCAGGTTGCGTTGTGCTTTGATACTCCAGGTGTGTAAGGTTGAGCAATGCTTTGATCCTTGAGTCTGTCAGGTTGAGCAGTGCTTTAATCCTTCACGTATCTTAGGTTGCGTAGTGCTTTAATCCTCCAGTGCTTTAAGATTGCGTTGTGCTGTATGGCGTATCGTACTTGTGTACTCTGAGTGTCCTTTTTCCTGTTCTGTTTTTGAATTTCCCACTTTTGACTAAGAGAGATTATTACATGTTGCTTTATGTTTCAAAATAGATAATCATCAGCGAGCCAGCTAACCAATGCAAGCAAAGAAGTATGAGTTGAGAGCTGATAAATATATTCCTTTCTAGTTGGCAGACACGGTTAGGCAGGATATAGCCCATGGCTGACCTGACACTGCGCGATTTGTCAATAATTAGGACCAAAACATGGAGTGACATTTGTATTAATTGTTCATCGTACATAGTTCTCAATAGTCAGCTTAAATAGCAAACCTGATTTTTATTTTCAAACAAAATGCTCGGCATCCAATAATGCTTAATATTACATTCATTACTACTACTACAACTGATCATAATGGATACCGGATCAAAGATGGCAAAATGGACCTCAACCCAGCTTCAATATCATTAACCGAAAACAAAATGAGAGAAAGCATAAGGATGGAAAGGATAAATGCACTATCTGCTGGCAGACGTTCATAGGCTGTATCTGCCCAGAACATCAGGCGAACAAAGCCTGATCCAACTGAAGTTGACCTTCAAGACCACTACCATTGGTCTGGATGCTTATCTGGCTAAAACACATGACCCATTCCCCCAGGCAGTGAAGCAACATGAAGGAAACAAGAGGCCATACGACTGGTATCAGGAAAGATACCAAAAGGTTTGAGAGAAACCTTGGCACCACTACAATAGCACCAACCGAGAATGAACCTACGAGCAGCTGTGTCCGGCGACTGAAGAAGGGGGCAATAATTTTGGCCAGAAAGAGAAACATCGGAACACTAGAAAAGAAAAAGTTGTCATTATTAAATTCTACAACTTTGTACTCTGGTACTTCCCATTCCATTAAGCTTATGTTTAGATGAAATTTTCAAAGTCCAAATGACCTTCACCTTTGCCCTTTAGAGGTTCCTCCCATGTAAAGTCCAAAAATGTGCAGTGTTGCAATATCTACAATTTGACTGAAATTGAATGAAAAATGACCAAATTATGGTTAAATGACAAATAAAAGGCCCAGATGACCTTGACTTTGACCTTTTAAGGTCACATGTAAATTCCAAGAAATTGGATTGTCACAAAATCTACAATTGAAGTCCAACACGAACCAAATCAGATGTTAACTAACCAAGTTATGACCTGGTGAAACATTGAACGGATCAAGTGACCTCGACCTTTGACCTTAGAGGTTACATTCTAATTACAACAATGTGGTAGGTTGCAATACCTATAATTTTAGTCCAACATGATTGAATGGAAATCGACCAAGTTATGGCTGGGTGAAAATTGCCAAGGTCTAAATGACCTTGACCTTTGACCTTTAGAGCTCACATGTAAATTACAAAAATGTGCAGTGTTACAATAGCTACAATTTTGAGCCCAACATGAGCAAAATACGATAAAAATTATGAGTTATGGGTGAAAGAAAAAAACAAATGACCTTGACCTTTAATCTTAACATGTTTTTACACGTAAAATACAAAAAAATATGCAGTTATGCAATACCCACAATTTGAATCTCACATGACTCAAATTGGATGAAAATTGATCAAGTGATGACTGGATGAAAATATCAAAGATCCAAATGACCTGGAACTTAGATCTTCAGCAGTCACATATAAATTTTAAAAAAAGTGCAGTGTTACAAACATATTAATTGGAGTGATTACCTACACCTATAATAGTTTGGGGAGACATTCAAGTTTAAATTTTCAGATGGCCCTACCTTGCATAATTTTCGAAATCGTTGAAATTTTTACAGAAACTCAAGACTTCGTGTATGGAAGTATTATCATGCCAAGTGTCTGCGTATTATATTTTTCAAATGAAATGTCGGACACATTTGCATGTAAGAAAGAAAGTATTTCTGGAAAAACAATATGTCTGTGTAGGCACACATATATGACAAGGCGAGCATGAAAGATATCCGAAAAGAAATTAAGAGGCAGATTTAGGCCAGGGAAAGATATTAACGAGGTTGCAGAGAGTAAAACGTTCAGCTTGCTGTCGTGCGTAAGAACATACCTCAAATGTATTTACAGCTGTCTGTATATGTTAAAATGTCAATTCCACATATCGTGACAGCCACCTGGGGACGATCTGAAGGGGTTGTCGCGAGACTCACTCAATTTCTCAATGTATCAAGTCTCTGAAATAATAGCCATCGTTGTATGGTTTCTCTTTACGACCGATTACCCTTCGTTCAGTGACCCAAGAATTGCAGGTGTTTAATTATAAAGTCTGCGACTGGCTGTGCTGGTTTAATTATGCACTCCCATCGAATATATGGGAATGTGTGGGATACAGCCTCTTTTGAGGTGCAACAGATCTTCATGTTTGATTACTTACATTTATTCGGGGAAAAACATGGGGACATTTTACCTTGTATCGATATGATGTTACGTGTTTTTAGTTTAAACACATTTATTTCACACTGGATAGCCCAATAGTACACAAATCGACTAATCAAGGGGTTCTCCAGACACGGAGACACACAATGTATATACAAGGCACACAGAACAATACAAGATACAGAAAAGCTATGCAGGTCACAATACATAGACTAGGAGCTCCGAGAAGCAAATTAAGTAACATGTGTATACATTAAATGTATGTGTGTATGTATATATATATATATATATATATATATATATATATATATATATATATATATATATATATATATATATATATATATATATATATATATATATATATATATATAACTATCCAAATATAAATGTTATGAATATACATGTATGTTCATATTGAGTAAATTCACACTTGTGTCCCAGATTACCTACTCCGCGGGTGGCGGGCTGAAGGAGAAGTAGTTGCCCTACTTTTAACCGAAGACTACTGGACTCGGCCGAAGCACAATGGTGGCAAACGCACACTGCCACTGTGGAGCCACCATTGCACCCAGCAGCTCGGGTGTTCCTTCACCGCCTTGTCACTGTCCACCCCCTGCAGCAAGTACAGTACTAACATAACGAGCCAAAATCGGCTACCTGGGACATACATTCATCTACATATGTAGATTAGACACTATGAGTATAATAAATTGAACAATAGAGCATATTTACTACAGTGATGTGTGGTCAAATTATATATAAGATATAACCTCAAATCAATGGTATTTAGCCTAAGCATGAGAAAACTCAGTTACGTAAGGAAACGTCTAGTACTAGCGATATAGTCTTGCATGGCCCTGAAGATTAAGATATTACAATCAACAGAAAGTTCCTTACTCCCATAAAGGAAGATATTAGCCAATCTGTCACTGGCCACATGTAGAATTAAGTTTGGATGGACCCCAGGAGCTATCAGTGGGACAGTGGAACGTAGAAGTTTCTTTCTTTCTTGTGCATACTGGGGACAGTAGAGGCAGTAATGTTTGAAGTCTTCGGTTGGGTGGGAGCAGACACATGGGTTGCTGGATAAAGTTAACTCTAAACAAATCAGAATTGAGTCTAGAAAAACCTAATAGTAACTGAGTGTGGCAAATATTAGCAAAACGCTGACCGTAAGAATAGTAAGTGGGAGTAACATCAACAGTGAGCAGAGTGGCTTTAAGTTTGGACTTGAAAATTTCGAGGGATAACGAGTTTCTAATATCTGAGGGGAGGTTATTCCATAGGTTGATAGCATCAGGAACAAAGGATTTACCAAATCGTTGAGTGCGACAATTGATGGGGCGTACATCGTTAGTAGGCCTTGTGCGATTAATTCGAAGTGTTCGACCAGTACGCACAGGACCGAGTGGTACCAAGTTTGACAAGTAGGTTGGGGTTAGATTATGATACCTTTTATAAAAGAGAATTAGTTTGAAATATTTGCGTCGGCTTGATAGCGTTGGCCGACCAAGTTCGTGCAGGAGATTTACATGCGAAGTGTGCCTTAGGGCGCGGGTGCATATCTTGGCTGCCTCTAATTGAATAGATTCAATTTAGTCACTCAAACCTTTTCCGCAATTGTCAAAAACAACACAACCATATTCTAGAATTGGCCTTACCTTTAAAAAGTATAATCTCTCAAGAGCTTTGCGTGTTAACCTAAATTTGAATCTTCTAAGAAGACCGATGCGTTGGCTGGCTTTATTTGTGATACGTGTGACATGTGCGTGCCAAGAAAGGTTATTGGCGAGGGTAATGCCAAGGTGAGTATGGGTCTCTTCCTCTGGGATAGCTGTGCCACCAAGTAACACAGGTGGGTGATGAGGCTTATTAATTTTGTCAGAAAAAATAACTGATATGGATTGAACAGCATTAAAGATCATGCACCATAATTTACCCCAGAGATGAATACTTGCAAGATTATGATTCAAGTGGCGAGCCGAGACTGCGGGGTCATGAACTATCTCAAGGAAGCTAGTATCGTCTGCAAAATACGAACATCGCAGGTAAAATCATAGGCAATATCATTTATATAAACTAGAAATAACAATCGGCCTAATATAGGCCCTTGGGGCACACCAGCCTGGACAGGCACCCAGAATGAGGTTTGCCCATGAATGATAACCCCCTCGGTATCTGTATGAGAGATAACTGTCTATCCATCTAAGGAGAGCTTCCGACAACCCTAGTTGGCGCAGTTTGAAGAGGAGGCCTACGTGCCATACTTTGTCAAAAGCTTTAGATATGTCCAAGAAGACCATCCTGGCCTCCTGTTCTGGAGGTGAAATGGTCGTGAGTATGGACATGACTCGTACTAGAATGAGATTATTATAATCTTTACATACTGTGCTACGGAATTTACGACTGTGGACGTACAAGGGCCTATTTCCAGCAGGCAACTTATAAAACTGTCAAATGTGTAAAGCACATTTTTTCTTATTTATCCAATTGCAGATGAAGTTACAAAAGAGTTCGTAGCATATTACCCTGGAAAAAGATGCGGTGATGTGCGTCCGTTTCGGACAGGACAGTTATGCAAAGCTCATAAGAATTGTAATTTGGTGGTACAATTTTATTTTTGTTTGAACACATCTGAGACAGCCTTAGTTCTAGTGCCTCCACTGTAGAAAGTACACGGGAAAGTTGCAGTCTGTGATTAAAAGGGTATCAGATATGAAAGAGTACTTAACCGGGACACTTTCGGCCCGAATGTCAGAGCCCGTAATTGTATAAGATATGTAAAGGCTGCGTTTGAACATTAATCACGGTATTTCTTCTTTTGGCTAACGTGCCATAAGCTAAAAAGAAATCAAATATTTTACATTTTTGACCCATCGGTATGCAGGAATAACACAAGTGTTTTTTTTTTTAAATGAGCCAACATGAAAATACAGGGAAAATAAAAACAAACTAAAAACAAAAAGTAAAATATTCAAGCCAATTTGGCAAAATCATCTTAAATATTACATATGCAACAAGTTACCCATTAAGTTGAAACAGGTAATATTACGTATAAAATGGACATGATCTCTTTGGAAAGTGTTTTAAACTTTAGCATCGACATAAGATTTTTAGGAACGCAGTAATTTGTGAGAAGTCGTATAACTACAAGTATGATCCATGTTGTACAGTTCAAATCTGTACGAAATATAGCGCTCTAAAAAAGGAGCCTCAAACCCCTTTTAATCGCAAAATCAACATCTTTACGGGTCAATCGGTAAAAAATGCCAAAAAAACAATGCCTGTTTGCTGATTTTGTGTAAAGCCGCAACTCTTTCGTATTTGGCAACCAAACCCCATTACCACAGTGTACCAGAAAACCAAATATATATCACAATGTTCCACAGCATTCATATTCAAAGGGTGAAGCATTACGGAGGTTTAGCAAAGTTTCGATTTTTTGTGTGCAGACTAGGTTACATCCCGGTTAGACTTTATAATTCATTTTGTTTACTGTTAATTAGGGGAATAAATTTTTTCGCTGTATCTTTTTCGACGCGGAGAGTGATGCTGTCGATTTCAAAATGCAGACATCTCTGGAGCTTCAATCTGCACTTCCGTGGTGTTGCTCATCACACAAAGACGAAAAGCTTGCTCCTGTTAAATACTTGCTCAGTCAGTCAGACGCACATTTTGTGTTGCTCATCACGCTGTGCAGAAGAGCCCCATCCTGTTTCATACTTGCTCCATCAATTAGGCGTAAATATCAAACAGCATAGTTGTCAATGACCACAAACGTAACAATATAACCTGAGTCAAAATTTGGCATTGTTTCATCAGATCCAACCATTTGAAAGCGGCCAGGGCAACTATCCTATCATGATGTTTATTGGAACTACCATGACAACATTAAAACGTTGAGTACGTGTAACCTGACAAATCAATCTCCAGACGTTACGGATTTCAATTGTTTTATTTTTTGGACCATCTCTCTCTCTCTCTCCCTCTCTCTCTCTCTCTCTCTCTCTCTCTCTCTCTCACTCTCTCTCAACCATAGGAAAAATTGGATAAAAATTGACCAAGTTATGGCTAGAAGAAAGCCACCATCGAAAGTGGCCCTTGACCTTGAAATGACCTTTGACCTTGAGATGACCTCTACCTTAAGTGAACCTTGACCTCAAAATGATATTTTGGCCTAAAATTGGCCTGTGACCTTGACATGACCTTTGACCGTGACATGACCTTGACATTAGAGATGACCTTTGCCTTGGTATGATCAAACTCCTAAACACTCGGAACCACATCTACTATAGTATATAAGATATTGAAGATTTAAAACTTTAATCAGCCTTCATTTGCATAATTTTGAAAGGCATGACCTCTCATTATGAAAAGGTGAGACTTCATCTGTCGAAGCCTAATTGTGCCAAGTTTGGAGTGTCTTTATGTAGTACTTCCCAAATGAAATGTCAGGCAAATTTGCCTGTAAAGAAGAAAGAAAGATTTAAAGAATTCCTACAAAAACAACATGTCTGTGTTGGCACAGAGACATAATGACTGCTTATGCATGACAGAACTAAAATATGAAGCGCCTTGTGTCTTCGACATATCTGTCAAAAGCATCACAAACTTGTATGTTGAAGGGAATGGACAATTCGTCGCTGCCAAAGAGAAGTGTATGAGCTAGTCTGTTCCTCGCTATGTGTATAATCAGATTCGGGTGGACGCGGGGAGCAACAATAGGGATTATGGAATTGATGAGTTTTATTCTGTAAGTTGAATAATTGGGACAAAAGAACAGAAAATGTTGCAGATCTTCAGTGGGGTAAGAACAAGAAAATGTAGGCTGTGGGATGATGTTGACTTTAAAAAAATCAAAGTAAAGTCGTGAGAATACTAGGCGAAGTAGGGTATGATAAATGTTGGCAAATCTGTGTCTGTGGGTATAGTAAACAGGAACATGATCCATTGCTAGTAGAGTTGTTTTCAGTTTTGATTTGAATATTTGGAGGGAAATTGAGTCTCTTATATTGGAAGGAAGACTGTTCCACTGCTTAATGCTGTCATGAATGATTTGTCTAAGTTTTGCAATTAATGGGACGTATGGAGCTAGTGTGTCGGAAGTCACGAGCATTTATAGCTGGGAGAATTAGTTGAGAGAGATAGGAGGGTGTTAAGTTGTGACACATTTTGCAAAGAAGAAGCAACTTAAAGTACTTCTTTCTGCTGGCGAGTGTTGTCCAACCAAGTTCACGTACGAGATCG
Organism: Hermodice carunculata; assembly: GCA_964020975.1. Taxonomy (NCBI): domain Eukaryota; kingdom Metazoa; phylum Annelida; class Polychaeta; order Eunicida; family Amphinomidae; genus Hermodice; species Hermodice carunculata. The sequence goes on from OZ026618.1 coordinate 11,423,895, forward strand.
GCATGTGATGTGTGTCTTAATGTACCTGTGCAAATTGGCGTTTTCTAACTGTATGGACTCAATAAATTCAGAAAGGCCGTTACCACAATTGTCAAAGAGCACACAACCATATTCAAGAATTGCTCGAATCATAGTTAAATACAGTTTAATCAGAGCTTTGCTGAAAGTCTGTATCTGAATCGGAGCAGAAGGGCAATTCAATGGCTAGCTTTGGTGGTAATACGAGTTATAATGTGGGCACGCCAGGAAAAAGTACTACTGAGAGTAATACCAAGATGAGTTTGGGAGTCTGCCGCAGGTATTTCAGAGTCTCCAAGACGACCGGGTTGATGCTGTACTTTAACAAGTTTGGCTAGAAACATGACAAAAAGAGATTTTAAAGTGTTCAAGATTAGACGCCACAACTTTCCCCATTTATGTATAATGGAGAGATTAATTTTTAGATGATTAGAAGATTCGATGGGACTATGAACAACTTCAAGTAGATTGGTGTCATCCCCAAAAAGTCTGACATCGCCTGTAATATTATCAACTAGGTCATTAACATAAACCAGAAAGAGAAGTGGGCCCAAAATGAACTTCTGGGGCACACCAGATTCAATAGGGAGCCATGATGAAGATTGGTCATGAATAATCACACGCTGGAAACGGTTTGAGAGATAACTATCAATGCAGGCTACAAGATTATCACAGATGCCGAGTTGTCGAAGTTTAAAGAGCAGGCTAGGATGCCAAACCTTATCAAACGCCTTGGAAACATCTAGAAACACCATTCTGGCTTCTTTGGTCTGTTCTAGGCCGTTGTAGATATTGTGAAGGATGTACACAAGCTGGTTAACAGGATAGTCATTGGCCTTAAAGCCAGAAGTTTTTGGAAGTGAACAGGTTATTTTGTATCAAGTATTCATAGCGTGCTTTAAAGACCAGCCGTTCAAACACCTTTGAAACATTACAGAGCAATGAAATAGGGCGATAATCGTTTTTAATCTGTCTGTTGGCTTTTTTAAAGACAGGACATATGTTGGATCTCTTCCAAGCATCGGGAAAAGGAGAAACTGTAAGGCAAAGTTCAAAGATTTTTGAAAGTGGTTTACAGATCGAATCTGCTGTGTTCTGTAATAGGATATTCCCTATATTATCTGGGCCTGATGCAGAGGAGAGTCTCAGGGAAAAAAGAACGTTCTTAAGACTGTCTTCATTAATGGTAATATTGTGTAAACGTGCTTCAGTTTGGAACGTGCAATCGGGTAGGGGTGGGGCATCAACATCAGGATGTGTTTTACACTGGCTGGCAAAGGAGGAGTTGAATATTTGACATTTTTCCGTGATACCTAATACGATCTTGTTATCGTCGATGATTGGGGGTATGGCTTGATGAATTTTGCATCCCAGGACGGCCTTTGACAAGGTCCACTATTGTTTAGGATTGATGTCTTTTTCATCAAGTCGAAGCTGCAGATTAGAAAAGTAAGAAGAGGCAGATTTCCTTGTTATGGTAACAACCTTATTCCGATATTTTTTTTCTAGAATTGGTATAACCTGTCAATCCTAATATGAAGGTCAAAAGTATGGGGCTAGGTTTGTTGGATGTTCTCTTGAAGCGTTTGTATGCTCGAATACGACATCGAATATGATTTTTAATGTCTGCTGTTATCCAAGGTTTGTCCTTGGGGCACATGGTAACTTCCTTAAAGGGAATAAAGTCCTTTGCAGTAGATAGAAAGAGACTGGACCAGTATGAGACAGCATCATCAATAGAATCAAAGACATCATGAGCAATGTTCCAAGGGGCCGTAGAAAGGGCAACATTGAGGTCACAAAAATTAGTTGTGTTGAACTACCATATCTTTCCCAACTTGCATGTGTACCTTCCATGAAGATAAGCAATTAGACCTTCTATCATACTGCAACTGTCGCCCTGTATGAGACAATTTTAACCATAAAGTTTCATAATTTCCAAGTTTGTCGAGTTTTTAGCTCGCACGGTATCAAAATTGTTGCTTTAATGTTATGATCCTATATGGTGTTGGCTTTTTGCAAGCTGGACACATTGTATGCAACACAACTTACCTTATAAATGGTGCCCAGAGTGAGAAAACAAGGAAACAAACTGAGGAATGAAATAGCGATTTGGGAAAGGAACAAACAAACGAACGAAGAGACAACTAAACGCTTAACAAACTTCATACCAGTACGTTGACATGCACACCGGGAGACCGGCCATTTCTAACATAGGCAATGACTCAGGGAGGAGTGTAGTTTTTTTATTAGTTTTAAATCTGCGATAAAGACGTGCTTTGGACAAGGTGTGTCTATTGCGTCATTACCTATAGGCATTCTGTTGCGTCATTACTTATCGGCAGTCTGTTGCGTCATTACCTATAGGCAGTCTGTTGCGTCATTACCTATAGGCATTCTGTTGAGTCACATTTATACTGAACTGGAATAACCTCGATGAATCCTTGAGTACCATACCTCGGGATATGGCCCTCGACATATTTTATAATATTGATGATACCTTTGCATTTTGGAATTACCTACTCATGACGTCCATTAAACTATATATCCCTTCCAGAAACATCATAATACGGCCGAACGACAAGCCCTGGATAAATTGTGTTATCGAACGTTTAATGGAAAAAAGGAATCGTGCATAGAAATGTTTCAAAAACGCTGCAAAAGACACTGCAAGATTTAAATGCTTGCATCAATTTGTCAAGCATACCAATAACGAATGGGTTGCAGCAAGCAGAAAGCCTTTAATTGCTATTTCAGGAAATTCCACACATAAGTGACTGCAGAGATATCAGACCCACAAACGTGTGGTCATTGACTAAATCTGCACTTTGATGTGAAGTACACCAGTCTTGGCCTCAACTGATAGATGCTTGAAAACCAATCACCCATAATAATGAAAAATCAGACGTATTTAACGTGTATTTGGCTGGTCAATGTAAATTACCGGTAGTCTTATTTCCTATTACCTTATTTGATTATGACCTTGTCACTGATCCAAGGCTTGAACATTTCTCTGTCACAAAACATCGGGTCCAGCATCTGTAGATCTATTTGCAAATTAACCAATAAATCGTTGGCAGCTTTTCGTTTTCCTAAACAGTGGATGAAATCTAACCTGTTCCCTGTGCACAAAAAGGCAATCAAAGTCCAACTATAGACCCATATCACTTCGCAATATTTCTAAAGTAACGGAGACAGTAGAATGTGATAAGTTTTATAAATATTTGACTATAAACAACCTACTAACCACAAAGAAAAAAGGCGGCTCATCAGTGAACCAACTCATAGTTACCCAGCTAACAAATTTACGTTGTATCAAAGTTGGAACAACGTTAATTTTTGGTGTAAATAACGTTGCATTGCAATTTGATGCCAACCTTATTATGTGTCGCATCTTACTATGGACTAACGATAATCACAACGCTGGCTTCTGACGTTCCAACAAACACACTGCAAGGCTTTCAGCAGCACCTGCCAACCATAATAATGTGTGTACTGATAATTTAAAATCCTCACAAAGCAACACATAATTTTTGAAATTATATAATGTATATCTATAAGAACAAATGCATTGGGTATCTCACTGTTGAATCACCGTGCAGAAACAACGTTACCTGAACGTTGGAATAACGTGGTGACGTTCTCTGCACATTGATAACACGTTTTAAAGATGGGGCATTGTCTCAACAATCGGACAAAGCCAAGATTGAGACTCTGTTATTCATTTATAGTGTCGCGTTACATCTTCAATATCACTGGCAGAGAGTTCAGCATTAGTCGGTTGTCATTGGCTGCTGCTGTTCTGGCAGATTATTAGCTGGTTCTTTCTTTTATTTTTTCTATAAATAACAAAACAATTCGTGATGGTTATTTGAAAACATTGTGTGTTTTATTATACTAAAGAAGACACTGGCTTATAGACATTTTAATCTATAATGCCGATTCCGCTTTGAGCAATAACAATTCAAAAAATTGCACAACGCTTATTATCCACACTTACTTCGATTTCCACTACTTGCAGAAATAAGAAGTGGTATTGCTATAAGGTAGGTCATATAAACTAATGGTCCTTACTTAAACTTCTGCATTACACTGCTCAGCTGTCATTGGCTTTCTAAGATTGCACGGGGTTATTAAAATGACATAAAAAAATGCACTTTTAACATGGATAAAGGACAAGACTTAAGGGCTCATGTAGTGGTGTAAGTCTAAAGCTAAAACATTGCTACATGAGCAAAATAGAAATCTAACCAAGGTTTCTAAACTAGAAAAGAAGATTTGCTTTGAAACACATCTGCCTGTATGCATTCAACTTTTGTTTGTTGTTTATTGCATGCGCCATCAGCACAATTCCGTGAATTAAATTGGGAATATAACCTCTGCCTATGATAGCCTTGAAACTATTCAACATAAAACTTTTCAAACGCTCTTAATTTGCACCAACTCAAACTTAACAACTTTTGTTTGTTACTCACTGGATGTTCCCAGGGCATACACTATATATTAACGATTGGATGACACCTCTGTCTATAATAGTTTTAAAAATGTACAACATTCAAACTTTTCAAGTGCTCTTATTACCATATAATAGAATCATATAGCCTTTGTTTACGGTTTATGTGATGTGTCTGGAGCAGAAGTCTATAACTTATAGTTGAAATGGGAATGGCACCCCTATCAATAATACTTATGAAGATATACCATTTTATATTTAGGAGGTGTCCGTAATGAGCATAAATTTATATTCTATAACTGTTGTAATGTGTCCAATAGATGTGAAGCCCCAACCAATGTACCATTACAACCAAAATTAGGTTTTCTTTGTCGATATACTTTAGCAGCTGGAAGGGATATAACTTTTCAAATGGCCCTAATTTGCATAATTTAAACCATTTGGCTATTCTGAACGATGTGCACAACTTCATCATAGGAACTATATCCAGACTTAATTTGAAATGGTGTCTGAGTTTTAGCCGACACAAAAATAAAGTGTAAAGATTACAGGAAATAAAACGCAAAACAGAAAATTTCGGGAAAAAAACATGTGTCTGTATTCACACACAAACATACTTAAAGTGTATTTGGTTTTGTATGATACAATATATTGTTCTTCAGAAAACAGACTAAAAAAATAATCTGCAACAGGTGTAAAAAAAATAGAATGAAATGGAGCTGACAGGGCAGGGTTAATCTCTTGCTGCTGCTTGCACCCTATTCCTACCAATTGTTGTAGGCAATCTGCCACAGGATAGGATTCTTAGGTAAATTTAGCCTAAGTAGCCTTACCTACCGTCTCGCTGTGGTATTCTTAACGGCTGTTTTGAGACAAACCAAGCAAATGGCTCAGAGTGGCTGTCTGGTCAAAATGTAAACAACTCCGTTTACAGAGTTTTGGGCAATGGTTCCCATTGTAAATGTATGTGATTTGATTTGAAGTTAAATCCTTAAAGGAATTTTTTTTAAAGATCCAAATACTGACCTATCTATGAAGTATACTCTGATATTTGGGAGTAAACGTTGCATACATGACCCCAATTCAGCAGAAAAAGGTGCTTATGAAGAGTAAATGCGGGTGGTTCGATTCAAGTTTGAACGTTCCAAGCGTACAGAGTAACTGTTACCATATCTAGAAATCTAACCAAGGTTTACAACTTTTGTTTGTTATTCACTGGATGTTCCCAGGGCATACACTATATATTAACGATTGGATGACACCTCTGTCTATAATAGTTTTAAAAATGGCATTTTATTTTACGTCACGGACGTAAAATAAAATGCCATTACTGTGGGATACTCGGACATAAACAATCAACCTGCTGGCGAAAGCTTAATTCTCGCTAGAGGTTCGGCCAAGAAGAGAGTGCCGGCAAAGCCCGGAAACCAAGGCGACATAAAAGAGGTGGTAAGCAGGTTAAGAATCGTAATTTAAGAACTGTTGCATCATCTCTCGCTTTTTGTAACGTCCAAAACTTAGGCTTGGCTAAAAGAAATGAACTGACCAATTTGTTGAACAATGAACGTTTCACGCTTTTTTGTATGACAGAAACTTTCCATAAAGATGATAGCGACGAGTTATTCAACTCATTGCACCCAGATTATAATTGGGTCGGGAAATCGAGATCCAATCATTACAAAAGTGGCGGAGGGGGTCTAGGAATCCTATTACGAAATGACGTATTAATCATGGACAAAAACTTATTTGGTGGGCTGTATGATGATCATGAAAGAATGTGGGTTAAGGTCAAGATCGGGACTAAAATGTTGGTTTTTGGTTTGGTGTATTTCCCAAATGACAATATTGATAAAGATAACAGTACGTCTCTATGCAATGAATTAATAGAAAACATATCTACCTTAAAATCTAAAGACCAAGACTTCATTTTATTTGGTGATTTTAATGGCAAGCTTTTAAATTTCAGACAAGATAACAGACCAAGCTTTAATGGTGATCTTTTACATAATCTTATTGAAACTACAGCTGTCCAGGTACTTAATGAATCACCGGTATGTTCAGGTACCTGTACATGGCAAAGAGGTGATCTGAAGTCAACCATTGATTATGCACTGTGTAATGAGTCGGTATACAATGGTGTTACTTCAGTTACTATAGATGAACTAGGTCTATATGACATCGGAAGTGACCACAACACTATTCATGTCCTCCTTGATTCATGTTCAGAAAACCCGAAAAACGAGATTACGGGTGACAAACTAAAAAGTTATTGGAACATTACAGAGAAGTCTGATTGGTACGCATTTAAAAAGGAATTGGATAATGTATTTTCAAACTGGGATTGTAATAATTTTTACTCAGCTGATGATGCATGGGACAGCTGGAAGGGAATTATCTTGAGAGCGGGTGAAAAGGTGATTGGTTTGAAACACGTAAGAGGGCGCTCAAATCGCCACTTTGCCATGGATAAAGATATTATGCGTCTCATACAAAGCAGAAAATCTGCAAACAGGCTGTATAGGTATTGGGCGAAACATGATACTGTTGACAGTAATGTGTTACAGGCTATATGGAAAGAAAACTTAGACCGTAAACACGCTGTTCAGGAAAAGATCAAGTCGAAACGGGTTAAAGGCAAACTTGATGTTATTATTCGCAATTGTCACAAAGGTACAAAGAATACCAGGGCGTACTGGCGCACCTTAAAACGATTGAATTGTAACAATGGTTATCCCCTCAAAATTGTTCACCCTGACGATACTGGTAAAACTGTGGATGATCCTAAGGAGATAAACAGAATCCTTGGTAAATATTGGCAGAATTTGGGATCTTCCGGACCAGAATCTGTAGATCAGGCAAAATTGAAAGAAGAAGTCGCAAATTTACATTCTTGCACAAGTGATGGACGCGGTCTTTCTGAGATAAACATAGGGGTACAAGAGGTTGAGAAAGCTATATGTAAGCTGAAAAATGGTAAATCATATGCTGTTGACAAAATCCCTAATGAATTTCTCAAAAACGGAGGAGCTACACTTACTCGTACTATTTCCAATATGTTCAATGTCTTTAAATTACTTGAAAGTTTTCCAAGTGAATGGTACACTGGAATTGTAAAGCCCATTCATAAGGAGGGTAACAAAGAAGTCTTGAGCAATTACCGCGGCATCACGCTAACGTCTAATCTATACAAGCTCTTTGCGTCCTTGCTTGAAAATTATATGATGACATTTTTTGAAAATATTAATTTCTTAGGCGAGCTACATGGTGCTTATAGAAAGGGTAGACGCCTAGAAGACCACTATTTTACTTTAAAGGGCTTATGTAGCCTCAGGAAAAATTTGAAGAAAAAAACATGGTTGGCTTTTTTGGATATAAGTAAAGCTTTTGATACTGTAAATAGGGATCGTATGTTTTGTTTATTATGGAAAAGTGGTGTGCAAGGTAAAACTTGGCGTTTGGTACAGAAATTATATGAAAATGTACAGAATAAAGTAATCTTCGGTCCATTTGAAAGTGACTGGTTTGACGTGCAAAATGGCCTAAAACAAGGATGTATAATGTCCCCTACGCTTTTTTCGGTAGTTATGACAGATTTGGTAACAATGCTTCAAAACCAAAATTTAGGTATACCATTCCAGGATGAACATATACCAGCAATTTTATATGCAGACGACATTGTCCTAATTGCAGAAAATGATAATCAACTTCAAACGATGTTAAACGTAGCCCATTCTTTTGTTGCTAAATGGGGAATGAATTTTAACGGTAATAAATCCAACATTATGACAATTGGTAAACGTATAGATAAGAACAAGCGATGGAAGCTGGGTCATATTGAATTAACGGAATGTGATTCGTATAAATATTTAGGTATACTTTTCAGTAAATATCTAGCTGATAGTGTTCATGTACAACAATATGTTAAACCCAAAGCCACCCGTCTTAACGGTTACATGTGCAGTTGTTATGGCTAAATGTCAACTTGAATTATCACTTAAGCAGTCGCTTGGCGTAGGTTTTGATGAGAGGTCCAGGAAAGGCCATAACATTGATTTTGAGTTTCAAAGAGACCATAAAATAGAAGTTTATGGTTTGATTATAAATAAATGCAATACAATTTATGAGAGAGATCAGTTATCATCTAAAAGTGCCAAAAACAGAATATAAAAGATGTGAATAATTTAGGAAATGGAAAATGAATACTTTAGGGGCCAAATAACCAAACAAAACAAAACCAAACAGAGAGAAGAGCAAACATGAGGTTGTAAGATAATAAGATCTTGTATTGACGAGCCTTACAATACAATCTTTTCTCCGCAATACAACCCCAGGCTGGCTGAAGAACAGCCAGCTCCTTGAGGTATTTATACCAGCCATACTTGGTCATGTGACCACATGCATCCAGTTTCTCTTATATGAAATAAAGAAGAAAATACTTAAATGGCCGAACTCTGACATTTTAGATATGCATATGAAAATATTTAAATGTGACTTTGTGTGTGTTTGCCAAAAAAAGTTTTACACGTAGGCCTGAAACATGAACTTGTCTTATGATTTGTATCACGTTTGGAAAGTTTGCCTCTAACTTTGAAGGACAGATGTTCTATAAACTGGATGCATGCTGTACAACTGGTTTACAATGCTTTTCAATGAACATTTTTATTTCCTTTTATTTACCATTTAATCTTCTATTTCTTGAAATAAGATTGTTTATTATTTTTCATCATAACATACTCCCACCGTCAAGACGAAATGTCCCATTTCGGTTAGATATTCCGTTGAATGACGTGAACACAACGAAGGTTCTGTAAAATGTCAGTATTATACGCTCACCACATGGAAATGAAACGCAGCAGAAAAATATCTTTAAAATGACTTAAACTCAGTATGCAAAGAGTCTCAGTAGCGAATGTCCACTGTATCGAAGTAGGCCGCACACACCAGTACAGGAATAAGGGGGGAAATGAGAAGAATGCAATGTGAAAGGTCAAATTACGAGACGCAAATTGGGCTGTCTGGGTCAAATGTCTGGAGAACAGGTCGATAGCGAGGAAAAGTTGGAAACGATGATTCTGTGTTGACCAAAGATGTAAATGTTCTTGTGAAATGAAAAGTTTCTTCAAATCGTCGTCCAAATGGATAGATAAATAGGAGTAAACGTCGGAGTACCCGAAAAAATGAAAAGTCAACTCCCTCATATCCGTGGTTGGGCGTGGTTGTGCGGCTATATGGTAAGTACTGGTAGCATGTGATGACTGCACACACAATAGTTGCGGTGAGAGCAACTGCCATTCACAATGACAATGAAGTTTGCGGAATTATTCGGCTCGCCAATGAAATGATACATCATACAGGATTTGATAAGATCTATGGCTGAATTCCTGCAAATATAAAGCAAATTTACGCAGAAACAAGAACAAAGAACAAGAGAACTTGTTATACCATCATATACGATTGCAAGTTGCATATGTGCATGTCACACCCATTACATCAAGTTTGTGTGGATGTCACAAATTGGACTCACGAGTTGCGATATAATGCACAAGGACATTCCAAACGAAATCGGAACTTTGAAAGTTTATTGATAATTAGACAGATAAACACTGTCCAGATAGCCTAAAGCAGGGACTGTTTGTGAGAAAAATAAAGAACAGTGGCCGTAAATCACTTGTAGGGAGCCGCTCGAATGGCATGAGTACATACAAGTGTGCACATCGTGAAACCTTTTTGTGACTGTGTATATATTTTATTAAGTATATAAATGATATGCGATTACATAGTACATGGGTCGCGGTGACAACGTGTTACTGATAGATCAAACGTGTACTGAGTGTCAGATACGCTAAATCACCAATATGGCGGGAATCTCCCGTCACAAAGCAAGACAAGTACTTCCTCAAGTATATAAAAAAAAATCAGCTCTTTTGTGTGTGTGTGTGTGTTCAACAGAGTCTTTATTCCTACTGTATGCTGACAGCTAGGAGTATCTGCGAACGTCAAAGGATAAAATGTTATCGCGTCTCAAAATTGAAACGTTTATGTCATAACTTGCCATATTATGAATATAACACACCCGGCACCGTATCTTGAGACGTCTCCCAAGTAACAATTACCAGTTGTTATACACTCAACTAAACCTATATCACGCGACAAATCCTCAATCTCATTGTGACTCAAAAATCATTTCTTATGACCGATATTGAATTGCGGTCATTCATGTATTTGAAGTACATTAAAATTGTCACATACAATTACGACAATAATAGCTTCAAATTCAAATGATCCATCACAATCTTACAAAAAAACACGGCGCACTGCAGTTACGCCGAACGCGTGTGACTCCCAATTCCATAGATCATCTCATTACTGACCTATACACAAACAATAATAATAACAATAACAAGCAATTAATAACTTGGGGGTATGTGTGTGTACAAGACACAACATAACCATATTAATTGCTTAAAATATGCATGTGATATCCAACACATACACCAATACCAAAAAAAAGAAGTTTGTATGGTTATATATATACGAATAAAATATGAAATGCACTCTGAGAACACAAGGGTTACCATATTTAGGTTGAACAATTGTGTGTCGTGGCATCCGCACCAAGGACAACAGGTTTAGTGTCCTTTATACTAATATAAAAAAGATGATATACGAATGGGGGGGGGGTGTGGTAAATGCCATGAAGTGCATCTAGTAATGTCAAGATAGTTGTGACTTACCATTGTGCAATCAAATAATATAATGTATGTGCGATTTGGCAAGAAGAGATGAGCAGGCAAATATGCATGTGGACAGACTTTTTTCTTTCTTTCTTTCTTTTTTTTTTGGGGGGGGGAGTACAAAACTGCGTTCACAAAAATGTGCTTCTGTTACGCAGAAGAACAACTTGTTTAATTTTATGTATGGCTGTGTAACATGAGGGTACAAACAAAGGCGCTGCAGGTGTCTCTCACCTTTTTTTTTTTTTTTTTTTTCATGACCAAAGTTAAAAAAACAGATCGGAAATCGTAGTCCTACACTTCTGCCACCTCGCACATAAGACTTAATTGACACAATACACTTTGTCTATCATAATTGGGTACATTTTAAATTATATGTGTATGTATAACCTACAACCAATCAACAAAGATGTGCCTCCATTTTGGCGACATAAAGAATAAGCATATTCATACATGTCAATTACAGTTTGCTGCACAGAAGTTCTTCTGTTGTCAGCCTCCTGTGAATATATATAATAGTGATTTCACAATCGTATAATGCGTTAAAGAAATGAAAATAGTCACAAATACTTCAGTTCAGAATCTCATATATGGTATATGAAATATAAATATGCCTGACATTAAAATGTCTCGTATCCTTTCCTGAATAAATGAAAACCTTTATTCAAAATTATTCAAAGGATAACAGTTAACAGGAGAAACAATGATAGCTAAAGATTATTTGTGTTAAATCAACATGTGAAATCACAAAAATGACAAAGGCGTTCACAGTCTTGCCTTTTATGTCATTAATAGTTATCAAAGATTATTGCTAACTTAGTCTAATATATGCGTTTATACAAGACCCACGTACTAATAAAAATGTAAACACTTAGAAAACTTCCCACTTTTTGCACTTGTTTCCAGCTGAGAATAGTTTTTGGTGCCTGGGCCAAATCAAGAACTTTGGATGACCAGGGAAACAATGGCTACATAAATACGCGTTTTTTTTTTTCCCTAGTAAACCAGGCCAGACATCGGACTTTCATTGGTATCAGTTTCGTCTGAAGTTACATTGTTTGGGTTCGTACCGGTCACTGGTAATTCTTCAAGTGACGTTTGTGTGCCTGTCTCAGCTGAGGGTTCAGTTTGAGGTTCAATGTCATGAGTATACGTGACAGGTTTGTGTTCAGGAGACGCCTTCAGCTCTATTGTTTCAGAATTTATGTTCGTATCAATTTCGTCTGCTTTAGATAAGGCAGACATAACAAATGCCCTGGGTGGCTTTTTGGGGGGACCTTGTTCGTCTAGCATGGCCAACTGTGTCCGTACAAGTCGCAATTTATAGAAATTAAATACTGCAAGTGCCAAAACTGCTATCGTAAAAATAATGTTAAAACTGGGCAAACCAAGCAACACAGGGGCTGAGTAAGACTGTCTGACATAGTGTAATTTATAGGAAAGTTCATCTGCTGCTGACACATAAGCGTCCATGTTTTTCTTAGCCAAGTGCGCAGTTTTGTTTAAATCAACTTGGAGAATTTTATCTTCTTCAACTACTTGTTGCCAATCGTGTTTGTATGCATTAAACTGAATTGATGGAAGTGTTAACGGCTTTGGGAGAGTAAGACTGCCACTTATATTGAAAATAGACTTGTAATCAACGACATGTTGAGCATACATAAGGTTCACTGGGTACAGAAAAGTTATCTGTTCAGACTTTTGACATTCATTTAAAGTTGCTGGGTAAAATGAAACTGCTGATCGAACATTGCAAGCACAAGGCAACTTTAAAATACAAAATTGACATGATGTTAACTTTACAGGAGGTTTTAATGCACATGTCTTTATCAAAAACGGATCTCTGCTGTTTACAAGCACCCGACCTTGTCCCAAATCAGAAAATGTATAAGTCTGTATTTCTCTGGCTGGTATCAAATGACTTCGGCACTTTGTTTTTATATATTCTGGTTCATCATGAAATAAAGCTGAAGCACAAGTCGCTTGGCGTAGGTTTTGATGAGAGGTCCAGGAAAGGCCATAACATTGATTTTGAGTTTCAAAGAGACCATAAAATAGAAGTTTATGGTTTGATTATAAATAAATGCAATACAATTTATGAGAGAGATCAGTTATCATCTAAAAGTGCCAAAAACAGAATATAAAAGATGTGAATAATTTAGGAAATGGAAAATGAATACTTTAGGGGCCAAATAACCAAACAAAACAAAACCAAACAGAGAGAAGAGCAAACATGAGGTTGTAAGATAATAAAATCTTGTATTGACGAGCCTTACAATACAATCTTTTCTCCGCAATACAACCCCAGGCTGGCTGAAGAACAGCCAGCTCCTTGAGGTATTTATACCAGCCATACTTGGTCATGTGACCACATGCATCCAGTTTCTCTTATATGAAATAAAGAAGAAAATACTTAAATGGCCGAACTCTGACATTTTAGATATGCATATGAAAATATTTAAATGTGACTTTGTGTGTGTTTGCCAAAAAAAGTTTTACACGTAGGCCTGAAACATGAACTTGTCTTATGATTTGTATCACGTTTGGAAAGTTTGCCTCTAACTTTGAAGGACAGATGTTCTATAAACTGGATGCATGCTGTACAACTGGTTTACAATGCTTTTCAATGAACATTTTTATTTCCTTTTATTTACTATTTAATCTTCTATTTCTTGAAATAAGATTGTTTATTATTTTTCATCATAACACAGTATTTTGGCTGCCCACGAAAACTTGAACAGAGTAGTATTTGGGGACAGTCTCTGGAGAAGTTTGATAATGCCAGCGCTGACACATGGGTCTGCAGTTTGGCTGTGTAATTCTAAGGAAAGTGTAACAGCTGTTAAATCTTTTCAATATTCAGCCGCACGTGCAGTTTTACGAATAAAAGGCACACCCGCGATGGTAGCCACTTTGGGGGATTTGGGTTGGCTACCGCTAAATTTTATTCTTGACAAAATACGTATAAAGTACTTCCATAGATTAAAACACTTGCTCCCGGAGTCGAGACTTTGTAAAAGAATTTTTCTGGAAATGGAAAATGAATTTGTAAATGGAGGCAGTACCTCTTGGCCTTATTTTAAGGAGATTAAGAAAATATTTATTAACGTTGGACTCGATAACTTGATGTACCGTCAGGATGGACTGTGGGTTGACAAATTTCATAAACTGAGTGTAGACAACTTTATACAGAGCTTTTTCACCGAGATTGACAATAGGTCATCATTACATTTTTACAGCTTATTGAAGCGATCCTCTTTTCGGGAGGAATATCTTTTTACGGTGAATGATTTTGAATCGGCTCGCTTGAAGTTTATGGCACGTTCTGGTTGTTTAGGTATACAGGAGAATTTATATAAATGGAATTTAGCATCATCTGCGACTTGTAAATTGTGTGGTAGCAGCTTAGAAAATATTTGTCATTTTTTGCTTACATGTCCAACACTCAATGCTATACGTCTGAAACTGTGGTATGAACTCGAATCCACTTTATGCGACACAGGTTATACGCACGTGTGGGAGCAGTTCATGGGCGCTTCCGTCAACAGTAAATTGTGCTTTCTTCTGGGTAACTCAGCTAATATTCATGGCGACCAAATTGGGATTATTTTTGATGGTGTATGCAAACGATTTTTAAAAGAAGCTTGGCTTACCCGTAAGTCCTTGGTGGACGGGACTTAACCAGTATCACATACTTTTAGTTTAATTTTCTCATTTATATTGCCCTAAAGTAGTCTCCCACGGGGAGGTGTGTGTGTTGGCTGCATTTTTCCGGATCGCTCCCTCGTCCCGTTCGTCGTCTCTTTCTTTTTTCGCTGGATGTGGGTTGTGATCCGGGACGGTAATGTCAGCGCTCACACCGCCCCGGGGGGCAGGGCGAAAGTGTGACTATATTTTTACTCCTGTACATATATATTATTTGATGTTTTAAATGACTATGTATGTTTATGTGAACGCACCACAATTTTACCCCTGGTTTGTGGTGCCCCCGTGTAAAAGGGGTAGTTTCGTAAATAAATAAATAAATATCTTCCAGAACATATGACCTCAACGGGGACGTGGCCAAAAAATGTCAATCTTTATTTTAGTTTTCCACTACAACAGGCCACACTCTGGTAATCGCCTTTGATGACAAGCAAAAGCTTTCACTTTAATGCTGTAATAGATTACATTTATGTTCTTTGAATGCTTTGAATGCTTTAAAATAAGCGAGATGCTTTTTATTCCGTCTTTAGTAGCCTGCCTAGTGGCAGGACAGGTCTATTTTGCAAGATGCAGGACCTGACAGGACAGTAATTTAGTCCTATTTCTTTCTGAAGAGGAGCTGGGCTTTTCTCACACAAAATTATGAACCAAAAATTGCATGTTTTGGCTCCTGATTTGGTATGTAGCATCTTACATAATCCCAGGAAAAGCTGCATTTGCCTTTTTCGTCTAAGTATGGTGGAAACCTTAAGGATCCAAAGATAAAATAAAATTTACTCGAGCAGTATCGCCCATCGACCCTTCGGGTCAAGGGAGTATACAGGCATTTAGGGGAACTGTACCAGGTAGGATACTGATTTAACCATAAGATAAACTCTAAGTATCCCGTGAACAGACATTTTTTCAATTATAATCTACTCCTTGGCACCAGATTTGTAGGTGGATGGAACAATCACTTGGTAAGATAAAGTTTGGCAGGCCTAGTCATATTTTGGGGGGGGGGGGGAAATAGGAGACTTGGTTGAGATTTAATCAAAGTTACTTCATAACCTAAGCCCTGCTGCTTCTATTACTAACAAGTGGACAATCTCGGCAAGCGATAAATGTGAATTTGGGCGGGTTCCATTGAATAAATAGGGTGTGATCATGATTTCAAATGACGGCGTCTGTTACATGTTCAAGGACAATAGCAGCATGGATGTAGAATGCGCCATGTGTCACGTATGGATTACACAAATATGAAAATGTGAAAATTCTTACAACTGGGTTCATTTGTCGTAAAATAATTTACAATATATGGACTTACAACCCACCGAGAGCCCAGAAAGGTAAATACATTTTGAACTATTTGCAGAAATTGCCGTATCATTCTAGGGGTACCTTTTCACAGCAGATGCTTTAAGGTTTAATCTCAATCTTCCTTTATTATATATAGCTATACTTTTGCATTCAAACTGGTCAGCAGGCTCTATAGATCTGATGCAGATCAGAATGGACCAATTTTAAATTAGTACCATGGTTAAGACCTATGCATATGTAATCCAGGGAAAATTCTGAAAGCCACCGTGCCGCTTATTGGATCATGACGTCACGAATACATGCTATCCAATTTGCTAATGGTTACTCCATCTCAGCCCCCCTCAAATCAGGGTGTAGGATCAATAAAGTAGCTTGTGGCTAACTTAGACCCATTGTTCTAGATTAGGGCTATCTAAAAGCTACTGGCCAGTTCCACTTGTCTTAATTTTGGGCAACTACCGGCATCCTTGTCGCACACCTACACTGGGTGACTGATTATCACATTAAAGCATATTTAGAGCCTGCACATGTATTAATTAATATTCTATTCACTTAAAAGTTACTGTTGATACAAAAAGTCAGTTTGGCTTAATTAAACTGCATGAACTGCTGATAAAGCGTGCCACCAAAAGCCTCGCTTATGTCCCAATTATTGTGGTTATCCATTAATAATGGCTGGCACACCTATAATCCAGCATTATAGCAAAAAAAAAATTAAAATTTTTACCGATTTGGACCATGTTGGGTTGAAATTGTAGCTCTTGTAACACTGCACAATTTTATAGTTCACATGTGACCTGCAAAGCTCTAACATGAAAATGTGGAAAGTTCTAAAGCTGTAAGGTAAGATGACTAAAGTGGTTGCATGAGCAGCGGGAAGCATCCCCTGTGCGATTGCTTGCGATCGGAGATGTCTACTTTTACAAATGCTCTCAGCAAATTGTACAAGTCAATGATTCACCGCCTACTTGAATATGTAGGTAGGAAAGTATACGCCACCATCTGTGGCATGGAGAGTGATTCATGTAGGCTTGGCCTGCTTCGCAATCCATGTAAAAAATATGGGTCTATACTTTTACTTGATTGCGGTTGTTTCCAATTTGACAAATGTGGTCAAGCCTTATCTCATGAGCTGGAATTCGTACAGTATTAGGTAGCAAGGGCGTGTACTTGTGCTTTTTTTTTGGGGGGGGGGGCACTATAAAGTGACCCAACTGATACTAATATGTTAATGATAACAAGTACAAGAGGTGAACCGATGGTGACCACCTCCACCCCACCTCCACTGATCTTGCATTGAGAGAACAATGTAATGACTGCTACAGTGCACGTTAGCCTTAAACCAACAACCAGGTACGTATAAATACGGTCACATAAAGCTATGGGAGCATGGATCAGTGGAAAGAAAAGTTCACTTCAAGTCTTCATACCAGTCGATTATTGTAATCCCTGCAATTGTAAAAGCCATGCGTCACTTAAAGTTTGAAGTCTGTGTGCATTGATTTGTGTTTGTTATCACCGATGACATGTTTCATACTGCTTTCAATGCCAACTTCCTGGTTGCCTTGTAATTTTTTTCTTTTTCTTTTTCTGAATTGTGTCTAAAGAAACATGTTTCGCAACCATGAAAAATGTACATATCTATTGAACCGAAAGAATGTTTTGGCTCAATTATCCTCCTCCACTTAGTATTTTTAAATTTTCTATTACCTTATGGACGAGAGCAAAATGCATTTTACTGACGGACCAAGGCTCGTGTAATTCCTTTTCCTGTCAATGTACGGTAGACAAATTTTCTAAGCATGATTTATAATTGTATGTACTGTCTTACAGATATGGCGTGAATAGAGCGTTTTTGCCCGTCAACAAAACACGTTTTTTTCATACTGGACTTGATACATATTCTTTAAACTACATAGCTCTGCTGTGTTCATTTGTGTCACAATTTGCACAAATCGTACACGGAAACCACACAAGGTTTACCTTATGGATGCCTTTTCTTTAATTTACTATGTAAATGTATCTTGTCTAACGATCAAGGATAAAGATGTGCTAAATTCAAATCTTTGATAATAACTTCAATGCTAAATTGTATGAGTATGACTAAACATGAAAAACAGTAACTTAAATATGTTTTGGATATGTCCTACATTTATTCAAGTTATCAGAAAAAAAGTCTGTCGTATTTGAATCTCCGCAATGATTATAAAAGTATTCGTGACGAATTTGCTGTAGATAGCCGTTGTCAGCTCCCATGATCTTATGGTCAACAGAGCCGATTGACTAACATGTTAAGTTTGAAGAGTTTGCAACAGTATCTTTGCCGCCGATAAAGATTCTAACTTTCAAATTATGACATGTGTTAAGTGCAACTTCAAATTATGACAAATAAGTGGAAATCTTAAAAATTATGGTAATATTCCGTTTTGCATTTTACATGATGGTAAGCTACATACAGTCTCTTAGTCACATTCGGAGGAGCAGGAAGGGCATTTTGTCAGAGACATGCATTCATATCAAGTTGTAATAGACAACACTTGAACTGATCGGTTTATATCGACTGCTGAGCCCATGCACATTAAAGCTTTAGTACGCGGGAATAATGCTAGATCCTGACTTCATAAAGAGAATGCACAATCTAAGAAGACGTCCTGTGCACGTTCAACATATGAAAATGTTTTCTCTTATGTCTTGTAGCGCATATTGGAAGCCTTTGAAATGTTAAAAACAGGTATTTATGAGGCAAGCTAAACATACTATTGTCAAATATATTATTGTAGAACATCTGCAGTGTTCAATGAAATGCACAGATAAAATTGTGTACAAAACAAGTGACACAAAGTAAACAAAGTATCAAGCAACGCCAAAAACAAAACAAAGCAGAATAGAATAGAATAGAACAGAATTAGAATGAAACGAAAGAAAACAAAGCAAATAAAATTGAGAGACTGATCCATTCCAGCTTACACACTTTTAATATGTCAATGGCTTGACATGTCACTTTATATAAGCGAACCGGGTGTTAGGCACATATGAATTTGTACTAACTTGATCGTGTTTATCGATGGTAATAATTGTATTACTTCAAGCAACCGTGTGTATATTTTCCGTATTATAATAAAAAGAGGCGAGTTACCGTAAACACTTGGCCCATGATGATGAAGCATCAACATACGTTTTGGAGCTTGGTTACAGTCTTTGGTCTCGAAAATTGTATGTGACAATGCAATTCAAGAATAGGCAGACAACATTTAAAATAGCATTCACTTTGGACACTACGGGGCTGTGGGTCACTTGTGCCTGCTCCAGATAACGAGGACCACGTCTCCATGATGTTAACCAACTGTTTCTATGCGGTCTACAGCTTGAAACCGCAGAAGGTTCACGCTTATTTAACTATTAAAGCTGAAACTGGCCCACCCAACACTTAGAAAATAGACTTACACAACGAAAACATCAATTTATCATTCAGAGTATCACCCATATATTATTTTCTCAAGTGCTTCATTTAAAATTCTGATGGCCCTATAAGAAGGAAAAAATTTGGTACTAACTTCTGAAGGAGGCGTGGTTAGGGAGAAGTCCGTGAAGTTCCTTTTCTCTATAGGCGATAAAACAAGCAGGGACCGCATATACAAGTCAGTTTCTTGGTTCTTTCTTCCAAGAAAGTAATGCCGGGGAACTGGATTTAATAAGGTTTTCTTATATGAGATTGAAGATGGATACAAGGACCTTATGGCAAATAATTATGCAAATGAAAACAGCTATAAGTCGACAGGGAAAGCTGCAACTAAAGAAATAAAAAGTGAATTATAATAAGCAAACAAATTACAAAGCATGGCGTCACTAACTGATTTTATCTATGACCTTTTCCGTGGTGCGTTATCTAATGTAAGAACAAACTACGCACAGGATAGATTCATTGTCACAAGTGGAGTCAGACAGTAGTGCTGGGATTATCATTTTAGTGCTTCTCCATTCGCAGTCTTACAGTAGTTCTGGTAGCCACTTATTTTACTTATAACTATTATTGAGCTAAAAGGAAATGAAGCAAGTCCAACTAACATTTTCCTGGCAATTTTTGTATGCTGTATTTTCAGGTAAGTTCAGTTTTGTAGATGAGAATAATTGAATGTCGGTGTCTGTGAAATGAAAACGCATAGTACAGAACAACTTTAATTAAGCATCGTTAAAGACCAACTGCCAAGATAACATAGAATTGAATACCTGACAGAGAAAAGCTTATTCAAGTCATCTTTGTACTTAGGTAGCAGTAAGACACCGCAGGGGCTTTTATTCTTTGTTAAGGTATTGTATGGAAATAGAATAAACTATACGCACGTAAACCAAGAGCATGGACTAATGGTTCCACCTTTATATACATGTGGGTCTTGTGGTTTTGAAAATGAGGCCAAGTTCACCAAAATGTAATGAGATGAGGAAAATGGTGATAGCCCGGAAGCCCATTGGTCCGAGTGTCAATTGGTCCGAAGGTCTATTTGTCCGAAGATCATTTTTTGTTCTTAGTTGCTTGTTTTCTCCAACGGTTCGTACTGAATGTACTGGACAGTGGTCAATGTATTTCCAGTAAAAATAAAGAGGCAGTGTTTCCGTGACTGATTATTTTCAAATCTAGTTGTATGTGAAGCATGAATATTCTTGAAAGATTACCAATTTTATTATCAGTAATTTATTGAACCATCGCGAACGAAGAAATTTAAATTTCATTCAAATGATTACATCAAAATGATGAAGACAGATAAAATACACCATGCAGAAAGTAAAATAACTGCTCAAGTATGTAAAATGAAAGACACAAAACAGTCAGATAAGCGTAGAAAACCAACATAGCTGATGCCATGCCACTGCTAAACATACAGTTTTATCAATTACTACACAAGTTTTTTTTAATTTTTTTATTTCTGGAGGAACGTTACCATAGTACATGTAGATAATATATAAATTTACTAAGGGTTGTGATTCACCTATAGACTTATATCAAATATATGTGAGGCGAGTCAACTGGTAAAAGCGGACAAAGCACTTACTTTTTCAACCGTAATAACCATGCACTGCTGAGACAGGCTAAAGGAAACCTAACGATATGAATGTGTAAAGTAATTGTTAGGCCTGCCAGAAACATTTAAAAGTTATAATAGTTTATCCTAATCAGGAGCTAGGCTTGGTTTTTTAATTGTTCCATTACTGGACAGTTACCTCTACGACCCGGGTTCGATTCTACCAGGAAAACGTTTTCATTCTGGGAAGCTCCCAATCATCGTTCCGTTCTATACGCTCTACCTGACATGCGAAGTTGTCGTACTTCTTTTCATCTCCATGCTCTCCGGTATTCCTCCTACATTAAGCTCGGGTTAATGGACTAACATCTTTCCTGTTGGGGCCTAGGAAGGACAGCTGTGATAGAGCTACTCAGGATACACATATTCAATTATTATGATCAATTTTTATTCATAAACTCCAAATTAGAGGGGAAAAACATCACCCCAAAACATAATTAATCCTACATAGGCTACTAAAAAATACAGAAACCCGATCGCAATAAAACACACGTTCGACCGCGTTGGTTATAAATCTCGAAACTGCTTGTTTCTTCATTTTATGTTCATATATATTTATATGCTATTATTGAAAGAATGATAATTTAGGAAAGAAAAGAATAGAAAACGATGAGTTTCCACCCTTGATATATGTCTCGTCAACCTAACGTTAGTCGTGTTCCATATTCACTTTACGTAAAGACTGCCTTCCTGTTCAACCAACCACAGTTGTACATTTCATTTGTGGCAAACAATCAGATTTTTAAATCAACAAAATGATTTAATATGTATCTTCCCATCATGCCGTCGGTATCGGTAGGCCTATGGGTTAGCCTACTTGGTTGTTTGTTTCTTCCTCTGAGGGAATCGCAAAGTTTATATTGAAATTATGGCTGTACAGAGTCACGTTAGCTTGACTTTCAATCTAATGGACCGCATTACATGAACTATACATAATACAAAACCTCAATGTATTAGACCTAATGACAATCAACGTAGCGCCCAAAGGAACCCCAGGCAGAGCGGTTCACCGGGATTTGGCTTGTCATTGGCTAAATTTAAACATAAAGCCCCAAATACACAAACACAATATTTAACATTATCGCAGTATTCTGTATACTACCACTGAGGCCAGAATTTACGCTAAACAGAAGGGGTTTTGGATTGGAACCAGTTTGAAATATTTCTGCTCAGGTCTTACCAAACACGTGGTGTATATTAATGAAATATACATACATATATATATATATATATATATATATATATATATATATATATATATATATATATATATATATATATATATATAGTAAGTAATGGAAAGTAATGATTGTTGGCTCCCTGTAGAAACAGCTATTAATGTATGTCCTGGTTGACTCAAATAGCGGTTTTCTCAGGCTGGGAACATAAAATTCAGACACTTTTATTCAAGGTGAAACAGTTCAGGGCAAAGTTGGTTATTATTTAACGACCACCAGGCTGGCCTGCATTATCCTGTCTCTCTAATATATCTGTTCTATCTGGTACCACACTGTCAATGCATTTTGTAATTATCCTGGTAAAAGAGTAAAACCTGAAAGACAAGAGGTAAGAAATTCAAAAGGTTTCTTAATTTTGTTCCGGGAAGCATTTCTTTCTGCTGCCTGAGGATTCGTTAATCAAACCAGAGATAATGTTTTATGTCATTCAACTGACTTTTCTTGAAATGTTTTATTGTTTGAATTTCACCACAGATATCTATTTTCTTAATTACTAGTTTCAGTGTTTTTTTTACTGCCTTTTCAATAAAATACACAAAGATCACATGCCACAGTGTCCCTGCGTGACACAATTCCATTTTTGTTATAAAATATTTGATGAAAGATCTGAATAAAACCATTTCTTTTCCTCACAGCGAACAATGAATAAATTATTTGTCCTGTAGCATGCAATTGCTCAAAGCATCATATTTCTCATTAATATAACACACAAAACATGTAAAATTCAGTCTAGTGTATCCGACTATTTGGGATTCCACCAGCACTGACGTGATTCCCAAAAACTACGTATATCATTACATCTCTAAACCCTTTATATAATAGTATACTTTTCCCCACAAAAGTGACAGTCTTGGGATTCACAGAGATTAATCTTGTACAGTTGTGCAATATTAGCTATAAATCGGTGCAGCAAAAGAAAATTGCAAACTTTGTAATTTTGCTTTGAGGGTAAGCTATCTTTCTCAAAATCAAGTCAAGCAAGTCATCTGCTGTATGTAACTTTGTAGTGAATTTATTCGTATAGTGTCTTTTTTCCAAACCAAGAAAATACTTTGAGTTCCTCTTCCCAGCTTCCATTCATTCTGCATGCGATCGCATCATTACACCCCATGTTTGATGATCGTTAACTTGAATGAATTCTGACTTAAGGTAGCGGAGGGGATTGAGCTATAACGGCAAAATCGTGACCCGACAGAAAATGAGTTTTTTCCATTTCCGTAAAGTTTGGCACTTTAACTTTCTTGTCACCAAACATGAATACTAAAAAAGCAAAATTTATGTGATAAAAAAGGGAAAAAACATGACCATGTTTTAGCTGGCTGCAGCATGAGCATGTCTGTTTACAAATGTATGCTAATTACTCCGCCAAAGTTTGGATAGCAGTCGGCTGCTTTCCACAATCCAGGACCGTAGCAACGACAAGCCACCAACTGTGACATTTTGAGGTGCGCTGCTACCAATTCTTGTATAAACTGCTTGACAAGATTAGGACTGATTAATTGGTTTGTTGTGGTGATCAAATGGCCATGTAGATAATTAAATCGATCGGCTCATGTTTTCCTTCTCAGAGTGTGATAAAAAAAATAAAAAATAAAAGATAAGGGACGATAAAAGGTGGCGATTGTCAAAACGGCACCTGGCGATGGACGTGAGCCTCAGTATGTTTTCAATGAAGGCGATTTCAACCTATGCGTAAATCGTTACTCAGAATCACGGCATTGTATACATTATAAAGGCTTACAACCCTTTCTACAGTCTTGCCCTTTCCAAGACCAATTTGCTTTTAATATTTACTGGCAAAAAATACACATGACGATCGAGGAATCCTAACACTGGACCACTTGGCTATAAATATGCCGCAAACTATAAAAGCGGGGATTCGATTCAGCGTAAATAATTATATCTGCCTTCAATAATTATATGTGCCTTTACCTGAATGTGAAACGGTGAATAGCATTAAATGTTAACCTTGAATTAAATTTATATGAAGCACACGCCTCCACTAAAACTGGTATCGTCTGTAGCGCTGTTGCATTTTATGGAACTGGAAGACTGGCACATTGCACATGCACGGACTTGCCCACTTCACACGGGGGTGTTTCGAAGTACACTGAGCGAGGGGACAGAAAAAAAAGCTTTAAAAGTTTGACCATCAGGGGGATAAATAATCAGATTACTGTTAAATGACTGCAAAAAGCGACTCTGTACTCTGCCTTTAGCTGGTTGATCGGTCATATAAAATTATTTTGTCTTTGTTTGGCATGTTCCGATACCACTCGCCCGCACTCACCCATCAGGAAGTTTCGGTTTTGTGTCTCGATCAGTTTATTGCAGTTCAAGGGTGAGCCAACTATCTTTCAGTGGGCTAGTTATCTCTACAAAATAAAAAATATATTACACGAGTGGCCAGGTTTCGAATGGCAATATGCGAGAAAAACATGGCAATGTGAAAGGCATTCTTTATCACAAGGAAGGCGCTAATATGTTGAGGAACCAATGAAATAGGCTTGGCGTATTCTATTGTGCTCCCGGCAACAAACAAACAAAAAAAAAAAAACAAAAAAAACAAAAACAAAAAAAAAAACGCACAAGCCAAGGCCACGAAGAACACACTCCCTCACGATGCCCATCCCTTTCTCAATTTTGTGGGAATTGGAAACTTTTTTGACTGCCAGACAGACTCGCTCTGCGTAATTGTTAAATTGCGCTTGAAGTGCGTGTCGCCAGGTAAGGAAACACAGTCCGTCTTGGCAGGCAAGAAAGTTTTACCCTTGCGCACGAAGTGTAGCGTCATCACCTTCTGGCAGGCAAGAAAGTAACTTTTACCGTTGCGCACGAAGTGTAGCGTCATCACGTTACATCTGAGCGTGGTCTGGTGCATTATATTGATCTACGTAACCGTCAGGGTCCGATGAAACACTACTTCAGCAAATCAATGGATTAGGTTATTCAGTCTAGCAGTGCAGTTTCATCACCAATACAACGTTGAAACTAATGGATTCTCAACACATATAAAACGTTCGCTTTGTTTTTTTTTTGTTTTTTGTTTTTTATGTGTGTGTGTTTTGTTTCTTCTTTGAAGTATAATTTATCCTGGGAGTGTTTGTTTATCAGTAGCAGGACTACTGTCTTAAATGTTACGTCACGATCATCCATGTTGACCGCCTATCTAGCATTTATAAGCTACATTCAGAACGACATAGACCTCTCTCCGTCAAGTTGTTCTTTGATCCAAGGTGATGAGAAGTGAGTGAGCAACCTCTGCCTACCGGGCAGCCTTCTGAGCACAGCAAACTGTGAAACTGCAACCCGTTTGTTCAAGCGGCTCCATATGCAAACAATGTTGCTAGGGTCAAGGTGATGGCACCTTCGGGTCACGTGGCTAATCCGCATTTGAATCCCCGTTGAAGCTGTCCTATTCGCGTGGAAACCCGACTGACAAGCTTTCGAGTGTGGCTGCATTTGATGTCATTCGGGTAAATATCTGCTTTTTTTAGCCAATAAACATCATTGTATGTTGGAAACTATACATCAAAGATGTTGATTGACCTTTCTTCGAAGTACTGAGACCAAACCGGGCCGAATTTGGAAAGCTGTATTGTCATTATGGCCAACAATGTGCGAAAAAAGGGCCTCAAATCTTTCAACGCCGATTTCTCGGAATGAAATTTTCTGCTTATGAATCAATTTTGTGGACAGCGTCAATAAAAAGCTAATTGATCGATCTGCTTCAAATAATCGTCTTTTGAAAGATAAATATATTATCTGGGAACCATTTTTTTTGTTTTCCCGTCAGATGTCCCCTTCCGAGACTTTTGTAGCTCACAAAGTGAAGTAACTGTTGATGTTTAAAATGATGATCAAAGAATTCGATAATTCTGTTATTATGTATTTTATTTGTAAACAAAAAATGCGGTTCCTGCATATTGGTCTATACTTTAATTTTACATAGGTCATACACTTTTGCATCGATTATTTTGAAAGAAATGCTGACAAAATGTCAAATCTGATACCCTCTTGTAAACGGGTGTATAAAACCCTTGAAAATTATCGTATCGATATGAAACTTCTTTCTAACAAATTTAGATGTCTGAACAATGAATAAAATGTATGGTTTTGTGGGTGAAATGTGAAACATAGTTCATCTATGCAACGTCAAAGTCGCGGGACCGCTGCGCGCGGCTCAATCCCCTCCGCCACCTTAAATTCTTCTTTTCTCACTTCAACATTGCTATTCCCATCCGACGTAATAGTTTCCAACTCCTCCTTTAATTGTTTTTCCCGTTCCCTAAACTCTTTAACTTTACACTTCTAATGTTTAATAGTCATGGCACGTAGCTCAGCCTTTACTATGTCCCACACCAGACCCCCATCTCTATAATTAGCGCATTTTTATCACATCAGAAACATTTCTTTATGAACATAAGTTGAATCTTGTAACAATGAATTAAGATTCCAAAAACCAGAATTGCGTTTACAAAATAAATTACCTTGCAGGTCTACACCAATAACACTATGGTGTGTTTTTATTGAAGGTCTTATTCTGTTATCTGTAGCGAATGGGGTTAAAAATAAAGAAATCGGCCAAAAATCCAATCTACATTAATTCGGAGGGTTTTTGAACTACCAAGTTAACATGAAAAGAACAAGATTTGTCATTTGCCTGATATCCGAAATATCTAATTCGTCAAGGAGAAGATCAAATATTTGTTACATGTATTTTGTTATCCTGGCAGTTTGTCCTCCTCTTAGGTCCAAATTAAGGTCTAAAATAGTGCTAAAACAACCACCCAGTACTATGTTTTTCCCCTGGTATACCTGTACCTTTTCATAAAGTCACTCCAAGAAACTGCCCTGGTAAACTTGAACCTTTTTTGTCGGAGCCCATGCAGAAGCTAAGATGAAAAGTGTATCATCAATCACTGAATCAAAAAATCAAAAGTCGTCCTTCATTATCAAAAATGACATCTTGCACCTTACAGTCTACATTATTGGGCATTATAATTGCAACATCCTTGCTATTGTGTGTTTGATGTGCTTGCTGGTACTTTGATTTTATCTTTAAGAGAGAGTAGTTTCGTTTGTTGTCACTATGGGAGAGCCTTTTTTAATCAGTTAGTGTTTACAATTACTATTGATTTGAGATAAGAGGTTCACAAAAAGAACCTTCACTTATTAAACAGTGCTTGAAAGTAGCTGTTTTCTGCATGAACTAGTGACACAGCTTTTCAATGCTTATCTCTGTACAGAGATGACCCAACCCACTTTGTTCAAAGCCCTGCTGGACTATTTGACGTATTTTGTTCGCTCTAAACAACACAAGAAAATACATTCTTGATAGACTAAGTCATTATTATGCCTCTTCAGTTGCTGAAATAACCTAGTAAGGCACCTGAGCTGTACTCCTTTCCTGGGTGCAATTGTGTCTTTTACACAATATTGCCACTCAAGAAAAAACGTGATTAGCACTTCAATATTTAAGTGGACAAGTTATTCTAGCCCCCTTCTCAAAGCGATACAATCACAACAGTTCCGAAATTCTCCACAAACATGTATACTTTCAACTTCGTATTAATAAGCATATAGTGATAATGCTATAAAAGTTGGCACCAAACTATAACGCGGCTTCGGCACTGGTTCTTTACTGTAGGTTTTTAATTTACCTGATGACAAACCTTATGGCTATAGCATGTCATCAAGTAAGTCTTTATAGAAACGAATAATAAAGACGCTTTCTGTCAGTGCATTCACCTCTCGTCTTCTAAGACAGGTCAGTAAAAGCTAAACATTAAACCCATTTATTCTGAAAAAAAAACTGATTGACAGATATATTCCAAAATAAATTGTTAATGGTAAGGCATGTGGCACAGTGTAAACTTAGCACCATTGCCAACTTCACCCTGGTCGCTGGCCAACTTTATCCCAGAAACTTGAATTCAATATAGCGGTTATAAAATTTGATGGAACAAACTGTCAAGCCGTATCAATAACAGTTTTGGAGATATTCAAGGCTTAAATTTTTTAATGTCCCTTATTTGCATAATTTTCAACATATTTCCTCCTTTTTATTGAAAGGCACACATTTATGTATAATCATGCCAAGTTTGAAGTCTCTGAATGTAGTAGTGTTCAAGAAAACTGGCGAATAAAATTTGGTAGTAAAGAAGAAAAGAAAGATAGATAGAAAGAAAGAAAGAAAGAAAGAAAAAAAGGAAGGAAAGAAAGAAAGAAAGAAAGAAAGAAAGAAAGAAAGAAAGAAAGAAAGAAAGAAAGAAAGAAAGGAAGAAACACATAACGTCGGTGTTGGGACATAGGGATAATGATTTTCCCCACTCGTCCGCGTTGCCACCATGTCAGATCACTAACATGCTTTTCGCGTTTCAGGTTATGACGTAGAATATAGGCTCCATGCGAATATGAAATATGCAAAATCAGAGTGTAAGCAGTCTCTTGTCCTTCGAAGTTAACGACTTGTTTCCATAGTGCCTGGTGCATTTGAAATGTCGTGATTTGGACGATTTGGACATACATAAGTTTGGTCAGAACATATGCTGGAAGATTACAAATATTAGTCTTGACCCAGTAGTCACATTTCCGGGAACTTGAGTGCTACACCCAAACCCAAGCGACCATGATATCAACTAACGCTCAGAACATTTCTTATTTGACAAACATACCACATGAAATCAGGCAAGTACAAGAACGAATTGATAAACTACTGGTAATATATATATATATATATATATATATATATATATATATATATATATATATATATATATATATATATATATAGCGATGTACCAATTGATTGAAAATGTTTTGTCAGGATAACCCCCGTTAAGGACAAACATCCGCTATCACGAGGGGCTACTTAGGAAGACATATCAATGCAACACAGCTGTCGAAAAACAAGGAAAAATATACATTACATGAGACTGTTTAAAAGTTATCTGTTTTATACATAACTATTTATAACAGTACAAACGTCTGGGTATTTCTGGATGACATGATGTTTTCCGTACTTGGAGGAACCTTGGAATGAATGGGTGTACAGATTGTCTTTGATGCATGGTGCTGTATTTTTTAAGAGAGATGGGATGAAAACCGTTACACTATGAGAATACGTAGTTGAGGTACATGTTTGTTCCTAGTGTGGTAAGTGTGGTGCACATATAGTAAGGCATTAAGATTGTGGAAATATATAGGTAGTTGGTCCTGAATATATTTATCAAAGAATTTCAGATCCTTCAGTTTAAATATATCTTGAACTTTTAAAATATTTAGTAATTTGAAGAGTGGGCCTGTGTGAGCGTAAATTTTTCCGTGGCATATAAGTCGAACTACAGATTTTTTAAGTTTAAAGATCCGGGCACATGAGTAACCCCAGCAAAGAATACCAAAATTTAAATGAGGCAAAAATATAGAATTATACATGGTCTGTAAAGTGTGTGATGGTAGATATGTGTGTAATCTTTTAGAAAATTCCTATTTCCTTTGATAATTTATTGCCTATACGTGTATTATGTGATTGCCAATTTCAATTTGCATCAATAACTGTGCCGAAATAATAATATTCTGGTACTTTTGATATTAAACTATCATTTATCTTTACATCTAAAGTAAAATTAATTTTACGTTGGGGAAAATGAAAAATCGTGTATTTAGTTTTTGATATGTTTGAAGACAATGTTTTTACTGCTAGCCAATTATGTACATTTGTCAGTTCGTCTGATACAGTTTTGGTTAGATAGCTACCAAAATTGCTTTTGGATGCAGAGGTGCTAAGGGAGCAAAGGGGGTAAAGTCGTATCGTCCGCATAAAGAATAGAGTCGAATTCAGATGATGCAAGGTGTATATCGTTAGTGTAGATAATGAAACAAAGGGGGCCAAGGATGGATCCCTGAGGCACCCCTGTTGTTAGTGGTAGGAGGGTAGAGCATTTGTCCTCAAACGAGACATACTGGAGTCTGTCTGTCAGTCTGTAAGGTAACTTTAGAACCACGCCAACGGGGTACCAGTAATACCATAATAATTTAATTTGTGGAACAGAATTTGGGGGTCTAAAGTGTCAAGGGCCTTGGCAGGTCTAAATAGAGACTGATTGGTAATTTTCCAGAGTCTAAAAATTAAAGAATCTTGTCGATGAGTTCTAGAACAGCAGTCTCGGTAGAATGAGAACTTTTAAAGCCATGTTGACTTTTGTAAAACATCTTTTTGAATACAAAATAATCATAAATTTGTTTATAAACATTTTTTCCCAAAACGTTTGATAATGCCGGCCGTAAAGAAACTGGCATGTAATTGTCCAATGGCCTTGCATCATTTTTTTCGTGTAAATGCAGAATTTTGGCAATATTAAGTTTTTGTGGAAACATTCCTGCAGTCAGTGACTTATTTATAATCAAATTGAGTGGTTTTGAAGGGACGGAATGATCCTTTTCAAAAGCTTTATTGACAAACCATAATGCCCAGCACTAGTTTTGGGCTTATTTTGCTTTAAAATCTCTGTGATATGATCTTCATTTACCATCTGAAAAGGGAAAGTGTGTCGTATATTTTCAGTAAGATATGGTGTAAATGGCTGTAAGTTAGATAGAGAAATTTTACTAGCTAATTTGGGGCCAATACCTGTGAAAAAATTATTAAAATGAGCTGATACTACACATTTTTTGTAATTTTGTTGTTAGTTATGAGGAAAAATTGTGCGAAACTTTTAAAATTTTCATTCATATTAAGTAGAACTTTGATAGTATCCCATGTTTTTCCAATCACATTTTTAAATTTTGTGAATTGAGAACTGTAGTACTTTCGCTTTAATTGGTGTATATATATATATATATATATATTTTCTTTAGAATGTTATTATACGCTTTAAGATTTTGCTTTGTAATATTGTATTCTATAGAATATGGAGAAGTACCTTTTTATCTCTTTTTTTTAAATTATCGCCGTATTTGATGGATATGATTATACCTTGTGTTATCCAGGGCGAAAGTTTATGACGATATTTATGGAATGTTATTATTTGACAGGAAAATACTTTTCCTTTGCACTCTTCAAGATATTTTCTAAATGTTCATAATTACCATTGGGATCTTGCGACAGGTTAGGATCTAGACCTGCCATCAAGTCGATATTATTTATTTTGTGATGGAATTTTTGAACTGAGGCTTTATCCCTGGCAATTACCTTTATAAATTTCTGAAATTTATTTTTAACAACTTTAATGTTTATGCAGGTGAAACAAGAAAAGTGATCTGATCAAGAAGTAGATCTTATACCTGATGTGCAAGGTTTATAACTATGGGAGAGACTACAGAAAATGTTGTCGATAAGTGTGGCACGGCGTTCCGATTCTTTGGTCGGTAGAGTAATTTGGGGGTTCAGGTTGTTATTTAACATTAAATCGAGGTAATTAATATATTTTTGTCTTGTTGTAATATTTGAAAGATCAATATTAAAATCACCTGCAATGATTTTGTCTGACGTCTCGGTATTGAGTATGTCTATAATTGGTGTGGGATCATCTAAAAAACATGGAATATCTTCATTTTGGTCCCTCGCCAACACGATCGACCAAAGTCAATAAATAGGATGGTACACACCCTGAGCGATTTTTAGTGTGTACATGTGCACGTCAGTCAGGATTTATTCGGTTGAGGCTGGTGTGGTCAATCCAATACAGTACAACGCTACCTACATTATTTTAGTTAGTTTTGCTTAATTGCCGATTATATTTATAAAGTACCGTTTATAATTATTGTTCTGCTTTTAATTGAACCTGCGAAAACGTGTAACCGTTTTCAAAAGTCCGTGTTGTAAAACTATAAACGGTAATAACAAGCGGATAGGGTCAGAAAAACGTATAGGTCTAATTGTCTTTTCCACATCAATCTCGTGTTATGAACGTAATTTACAGCTAAAAAATTGGAATACAGCACATTTATGTCGGCTTCTGGAGTAAGACAGAATCCGGAGCTGACGTTTATTTAGTCATATGTCTATAATGAAGAGATAAATGTTATTAGGGCAATAGTGATTTTTTAACTCAAACATGTTTCACATAATTGTGCTTCTAACTCACGTCACAATGATAAACTGATCCCACAATAATATTAACACAAAGGCAGTTAGTTTTAGTTTCTGATTAAAGGGACCGGAAGTTTTCGTTACAAATAGAGTCCAAACGTAACCTAACTACTTGTGAGGCGGTCACATGTGTACAAATCCAGGCAATGTGGTTTGCTAATGGGAAATATGTTGCACTCGTTGCGTTCCCGTAAATGACAACTTAAGGAGTCTAATGTCTACACTTGCCGTTCCGTTGTCCTTATTCTTATCACTCTTTTTTTATATCGTTCAGTTCCTCAAGTAATGCAGGTTAAAACTTTAACGGTAGTGCCAGTGAACTATGGTCAAGTTGAACTTAATATATCTTAAGCTTCTAAGATTTTTCTGCAGTGACGGAGTGGGCCAGTGCGGAATTGGAATAGCCAGTCTATCATTGCTACGTCCAAACGTAAACTAGTCTGTCCCGATGTTTTTGCAACTGACCATTCACATTGAAATTATATACAATATTACCACAATTTATTACTCAATGTAATTATCCATGCGTGCGTGCTAGCATTAACACACAGCAATGTTTAATATGAAGTTTAGATTGGCATGTGCTTTTTGGACGCTTCGTGTGCTGTTAGCCTTATGCTGTAAAATGATAACACCAGGTCAAGACCTTGATCAAGCTAATATTCGACGATGACCGCTTGCTTAGGATGCCAAAAAATGAATACAAATCTACGCAGACTTGCGAGGAGCATGTCAGGGACATGGTAGATTAATTTCAGTTTGTTATGCCCGAATTTTTATTCCTGTCTGAGCTGTCATTTCCGGAAACAAAATGAAAATAGCTGATACAGGAAAGGAATTACTTGAGATACCTTGGGGTGACATACGATGATTGAGAAATGCCATTTTGGCAACATTTATAACTTTTCTTTGTAATAAAAATATTTCCTTCCCTCCGGAAGTCTGGTTTAAAGTGCACAGAAAGTACACATAACAATTGAAAACAAATGTAAAGTTCACCCTGCTTTGTTTACATTTTGTGCTCGGCCACGCTAACCGGATTACACGTGGAAGAATAAGAAAGTAAAAGACAGGATGTGCTTGGATTTAACGAAAAGTCAAACCTTCAGCCATTAAATGCACGTTTCACCACTGATGTGACAGTTTAGGTAAATGATTTGCACTGTTCAATACAATCCATGCTGTGGTCACTAGCGTTAGCCGTGGCATCCATTGTAGTCATATGACGGCGTGGGCCCGACTCGGCTACTTGCTGATTGGACAATGAGGCCAACAATGGAATGATAAATTAATTACAGTCCGGAAAGTTCGGTACAACTCGGTATGAACAGGTCTGTTGAAAACAAATGTGTGAATGGATTGAATACAAGCTGGTTGTATACATTAATACATATATTGTAAAATACATGTCGACAAGAGAACATGTAAAATGAGGCGAATTTATAAATCTAACTAGGTCTACCGGTTTCACATCACTAATACATACTCCTCCATAGCTGACGACATGAAAAAGTGAAATGTCAGTATCCCTTTTGCAAATTCGAGAAACAAGTAAAGCCATTGGTGATACAAAGGCGATGTGACTCAGTGTACGGATCATGAAAGACTATGCTGTCATTTGTATAATTACGATACAAACCGGGAATAAACGTACCAGTTAAATTTGTATTTTTTGTCTTAAATATACAAATAGGTGGTGTTATTCCAGTAATCGGTTTAACACAGGCCTATTTTTGCTAAAAGATATTTAGAAATAGTGATGATGATGATTATGATAATAATTTCCAAGATGAATCATTTTCAGGTCAATACGCTTCAACCTGTTACCAG
Source organism: Hermodice carunculata (assembly GCA_964020975.1). Lineage (NCBI taxonomy): Eukaryota > Metazoa > Annelida > Polychaeta > Eunicida > Amphinomidae > Hermodice > Hermodice carunculata. Next base: position 11,458,343 of record OZ026618.1, read on the forward strand.
TCACAATGAAACTGAGTCAATAGCTTTTCTTGAAGCTGGGTTGGAGTAATGTGGCGACCCGCATTCAGTAAAGTCATTGACATAGTACGTGTTTCGATGATAGGTTTTATGTACAAAATGTTATGCAGGCAATGTTTATTATTAATAACATGGACTTTCACTGAGAAAAAATGTACAGCAACATTTTTCATCTAATGCATATCAGTATTGCGTATTTTCATTAAAATTATGTCACAAATTAATCTTGAACTGATATAATCATATATATATATATATATATATATATATATATATATATATATATATATATATATATATATATATATATATGTGTGTGTGTGTGTGTGTGTGTGTGTATGTGTGTGTGAGTGTGTATGCATTAATATCAGTAAAGGGGAATATAGTCATTGCGTATTTTGATTAAAGATATGTAACAAATTATTCTTAAACTGATATAATCATTCATATATATATATATTAATGTCAGTAAAGGGGAATATAGTCGTAGACAAATCCAAAAATTGAGAGGGTTATCAAACGCATAAAAGCCATCCCACACATGAGCCCTGCCAGGCTAAAGATCCCCATCAAGTGAAATTCGGTACATTATCTTAATCTGTTGAAAACATGAAGACTTCGCCAGTTTGATACTGTCCGATTTCTGTGAACTTGACATACATAGCTCAAAGTCGCTGTTGCTTCATGGCCTACCCTTTTGTAATACAATATAAACGTAAAAAGGTTCAAGAAGGTCCCTGTATTAATGAAGGAGCTAGAGTCCGAAGAAGATTACGTCTACAGACTGACGAACGGACGGACATGCGGACCCCAGCATACCCCCTCCACTTCATTGCAGGGGGGGGGGGGGGGTGTATAATTAATTGTGCTAAATGGTGGTTAGGAGGTAACATGAGTTGTATATCCACCAAATTTAGCTTGAGAGGTCTCCCGGGCGAGATTTGTCAGATCATGCAAGATGATTTTTTAAACACCGAAGTCCAAAACACATTGAAATTGATATCAAGCTATGACGACCAGATCATCATTGGTATGTGGTGCCAATTGATCTCAGATATTGTAAAGGGTGAAGAAAATTTTAAATTTCGCCTGACACGGCTCTCTTTAGAGCTGTATCCAGTTCTGATGATAATTTTTGATAAGTCTGGATCACATGATTCATTGGCAACGGCAACGGAACTGATTCTGAAACTAATTATCATATCAACTGAAAGTATTCACAGTGAATCTATGACATGGAAGGACTAAAATAAGAGTGGAGTTTAGCATGGCCATGCTCGCAGGAGGTACCCATTGCTGTGATACTGGTGACAGTTCAACACGTGAGTAATGTTAAACATTAATATTCTTAATATTATAACTGATCAAACCAAGTGATAGACGTCAAATATTTCTTTTGTTATTGAAATGGTGAAAGCAAACTTTGAGTTTAACTTTTGAGATCTTCCAGGAGCAATTTGACTTGCAAACACTCAAACCTATTGATATAATGAGATTATGAATCCCCGCTCACCAAGGAGAAGAAGAAATGACAAATTGAACTTGATATTTCTACCTCAAAAGGTATATCTTGTTATATTTACATTTGTTATTTTTGTTAGCATTGAAAGAATAGGAACGGTAATGTAGTTCATGAGGCAATGGTTACACTAGAGCATCTCGTGCAACCAACGTGCTGCGCAATAATATCCTCATGCTTGGCCTGGGACTATTTTCACTTCCCAATTGTTAGCGCCTCCGAAGCGTTTGATTCATAGGCCTAAGAAGAATGGGAAGACGGTATCAGATGATCAAGAATTGCATATCTACTCGTCAAAACTTGCCTAAATGTTTTCTTTTACCGGTTTTGCAAGCTTTATTGAAATAAAGTTGTTGTGTTATTCGGAACTATTTTTTTCCTAGTTTTGTGTTCCAGGAGTTGCCTTGACAACTGATGGCTGATGTAGTAGCCCCGCCTACTTGGCTCCTCCCACTAGTAAACAAAAAGGCGATTTTTTGTAAATTAACAAGCTAAAAACGATTTTAAATCAACTATCAATGATAATACTTACTCTTATGTCAATAGAAATTGATGTTAAATGTAAATATAAGAATTAAACTTCCTCTCTAGTGTAATTACGGGCGCATGGTTGCAGTTTGTGTGACAGGCATTTCTTTGATGACGCGCGGTAGCGCGTCATCAGAAATGCCTGTCACACAAACTGCAACCATGCGCCCGTAATTACACTAGAGAGGAAGTTTAATTCTTAAATGACCATTATTTGTAAGTCAATATTTGAAAAATTAAATATTACAACTTACCATAAATCCCATTACATTACATCTCAAGTATTGAAAAGGGTTAAGAAAATGTTGATTTCGCCTTCCATGGCTCCCGGGAGAGGTATATCGAGTTATGATGTCCAGGAGAGGTATTATTGAGTTGCAGGTGGTAGTTGTCCCAGGAGTAATTTCATTATCTCATGAGACCATTTATGAATATGACTCCTAGGAGAGATATCTACTTTTTCCCAATTGTTTATGAATATTCAAGCAAATTGCAAATGAAAAGTATTTTGAGAGCTCACCAAGAAATTAAAGCCATTGATGTAATGCGATTAGAAATAGCTCTACCAGTCGAATGTACAAGGGAATGTTGAATTTAGCTATATAGGGTTCCCAGGAAAGGCCTGTTCATATCTGATGATAATTGAATGCAAGTCTAAATATTACCACTAATGATAATGAAGAATTATTATTATTGTTATTTTCATCATCATCATCATCATCATCATCATCATCATCATCATCATCATCATCATCATCATCATCATCATCATCATCATCATCATCATCACTATTAATACACAGTGTTTTGAAGAAAAACTCGAAAACTGAGCATCGGTTTTACTCCTTTATTCACCAGTTGTATTACTACTTACTCCGTCAGCGTGTCTTTTTTTTTTAACTTTTTTTTTGCGAGACTGCTTAAAAAGCTAAATATTTCTTCTAAAACTTTTGAATCGACCGATCGCTTCGTTGGAATACGTTGGCAATTATTCTGATGAAGACTATGTCACGTGTTTAAGATTGTAACATAATGCCTTTCATATTCTACTCTATTTCGCCAAGACAGTGTGTGGGTCAGTGGTAATTGAATCTGTTTAGGAAGTTCCCCCCCCCCCCCCTTTTCCCTTTGGGTTATTTTTTTTTCTTTCATGGCAATTTTGGGGGTCACGTTTTAATTTTTATTTTTATTCTTGTTATACAATTTTTTTAAATTCCAAAAATCATCATACGTCAACCTTTCGGCTGTTCGAACTCCTTCGGCCCTTTCACCTCCGGGCCCCTCCGGCAAGGCGACGCATGCGTATAGAGGACCAACGTAGCACATGTCACGAAGCCAGAGTAAGACGGGTACCGTCGACCGATCACTTCGTTACAACACGGGCGCCATTATTCTGATGACGACTATGTCACATGTTGTGTGATTTATTATGGCAATTTAAAGAAGGAAATTTGAAGACTGTATTAGGATTTTGATTGTGTCTGTTTTAATTATACCATCGCACACTTTGAAAATCACATGCATCTAATAATAAACGCTCAAGCCACAGGGAACTCGTGGTTTGCTGCCTAGATATGCCAAGTGAAAACAGTGAACCATGCAGTCTATTACAGTAAATTAAAGAAGTACTATATGCACCATTTTACAGTGCTCATTCCAGTCTTGTCATATGGAACAGAGTATCAAACACTACTGAAATGTTCCAGCATTCATTCTTTTGTTGCTTATTTGTTTGGTTATTTAGGTATTGACAAAAAATATTGGTTTCGCTGATTATGCAGTTGAAGATAGATTCAGTAAGTCCTGCAACATATATTTTGTCCCTGTTTCAATTGTCCCCAACTGTTACCGGTTTTTTAAAAAAATTGATACCAATCAATGTTGCAGTAACAACGTGGAAGGCATAATTATACCGTTGATAATGTCGTATCAGAGGCAGTATCCATGTTTTCGGAGGCCCTCCAGTCGCTTCGCCCTCCAACTCACTGCGCCCATACCCTGCTGCCCCCTCGAAGGCCACATATCTGCGGCTATGTTTTCGCCAGCAGTCTATATTGTATATGTATGTGGGTTTACTGTCATAGACCCTTCCCAATACGGCTTTGTATCGGGGTAAAAAGCTAAACATGGGAGCGCCTTCAGATCAGTATTGTTTAAAGATAGATTAAGTGTATAATTCCCTACACATAAATGCTATTTTGTTCGAAATATACAAAAGGTTTCATTAAAAAAAATGTGATTTTGACATATTCCTGTTGAAAACGAATTCAATTTGATTTCCGGCAAAACCATTTGGTATTTGTATATATACCATATATTCACACATTGGAAACAGTTCGAGGAAATTGTGTTAAGAAGTAATTGTATTGGCCCAGAGTAAGTACAGAAGTTGCATTAACTTAAAAATGTTAAAACATGTCTGTGTGTTTAGAAATGTATGACACCAACATAAACCTGTATGCTTGGAAGATACAGATCCTGCATGCCCGTTCGATACAAACGCACTAAATATAGCTGACCGTATGCAGTACTGTACAGTCTTTTTGTACTTAATATATTTGGAGTATGACCGATATAGATTTGAAACGATCCTAATTAGCATAAATTGCAATTATAAAAATCCGGTTCTATATCTTTCAGAAACAGAGTCCCTACAAACATGTACATAGCACTGAAAATCGTAGCTCTATGTGTGGTAGTTTTGAAACTATTGAAAATTTAAATGTACAAGATGTTTCTACTTTGCATAACTTTAAATATCATCCGCATACCAAAGGTTTTGGCAGTATTGCCACTACTCAGTCCATACCATTGCCGTTGGTTTTGTCAAGTAAATTTTCCAAATGTTCGTAATCCATGTTAATTTTATATTTGCAGAAACTTGGATATATGTCCATCAGCTGCACAGTATAAGTTACCTAATTGTATCATTTTGAATATCATAATCACACCACATTTTAGCAGTACTACCACAACTCAGGCCTTCTAAAATGCTTTTTAAATGTCAAAATGTCCCTAATTTGCAAAAAAAAATAATTGTAAAACTCTGTACATATGTCCAACAGAAGGATAGTCCTTGGAAACATATTCATATCATCTGAAATCATGGCTCCATTTACATCATCACAAAGTAAAGTATCATCATAATTTACACTGTCAAAGGCACAGGAACGCCAACTTTGAAGATTGTATCTCGTTTTTCCGAAACTCTTGATGCCGGCAGGAAATGGACAGATAGATAGATAGATAGATAGATAGATAGATAGATAGATAGATAGATAGATAGATAGATAGATAGAAAGATAAGTAGATAGACAGACAGATAGACGGATAGATAGATAGATAGATAGATAGATAGATAGATAGATAGATAGATAGATAGATAGATAGATAGATAGATAGATAGATGAATAAAATGACGAAATAGATAAGTGAATTAATGAATAAAGGAAGGAACAAAAGAAAGAAAGAAGTTGATATTCTGCCTATTTCTCATTTCAAATGGTGACACTATATCTTTTGCTCGCACATTGTTTAATGTGGAATCTCCGATGAAAAAAATACTATTTCTTTATGAGGTCACTAACTACACTATCAATGGTATAAGAATCCGTGGCATTCAGACAATAGGCTGATTTCTCCTGAGTTATCGCCCGTGCACATTATACTCTCCAACAACTCCCACAGACAGGTACAAACAAGTGTGCCTGCCGGGGGCTACTCAGTCTCACTATGTCTCATTAGGTCATATACAGTTTCTATTATCGTTATCAGATTACAATGTTACTGGATCTCAGTCTTGGTCACAGGAGTAGGCCAGATATGCTGCGCCATCCTTGCAAGTTAGGCCAATATTGTGCCAACCGTTATTGCTAGCTAGGTATATACATACATGCATCATTGAATTCTATTTGTATCATAAAAAGCATAGCGATACGTTTTATACTTAGCTTTGTATGTATCTCCACATGTGTCTGTTACAGAAACAAATCATGCCAATAATGCCTCAACATAGAACAATTGGTTGAAACACGTAGAAAATTTTGTGTATGTTGTGCCTAGTCATCATCACTATTTTGTTTCGCTGGCTTGGTTCACTTTTTTGCCAGTGAACCACACTTTGTTTATTGTATGAATTTGCATTCTTCACTCAGGCGCCCAGCTTGACGAGTCATACTCATCCGGGAGCCCTCACCGCAGTACTGTTAATTGTCTATGTACATATCTGTGTGAAAAATAAAATTTCAAGTCAAGTCAATACACACTGTTTACATTTAAGTCAAATGTATACATGAATTATTGTCATGTGCTGTCATTTGAACGTACTGTGTAAATGAATGATTGCCACCTGTTGTCAACTGAGTTTACTAAATTTCACCTGAGAGGGGTCTTTTAGCTAGCCGCAGATATGTGGCCTTCGAGGGGGCAGCAGGGTATGGGCGCAGTGAGTTGGAGGGCGAAGCGACTGGAGGGCCTCGGACTACAGTCCGAGGCCCTCCAGTCGCTTTGCCCTCCAACTCAATGCGCCCATACCCTGCTACCCCCTCGAAGGCCACATATCTGCGGCTAGTCTTTTAGCCTGAAATGGCTCGTGTCTTAGATGGCTTTTACGCGCTTGATAGGCAGATGCAAAAATTGGTCAGCTGCCCTTTCCCGAATTGCATCTGTGCAGTGGCACTATGGGTAATATGATTTTATTACTATTTCAGGTAATGGCTTTCTTGAATCATATTGTGGCAAGCTAATTTACTGGCCCATATTTTGTAGGAACTCATTCTGCAATTATGGCATATTTCGGATGTGTGCGTCATGGGTGAGATATCCCCTGAAAATATGCCTCCAAAAGATAAAATTAAATGTACGATCCACATAACATAATCATGATTGCTATAACGTATTGTTACACTTTGTTATTAAACTAAATTGCACATATAAGCAAATTCATGCTTAAAATTTCTCTTCCTGTGACATTTCTCTATACTTTTAGCACAGGTCAAACGATAGGTAAGTTCATGGAGGTAAATTGCATGTGACGCTACTTCCCGCTGAATACATTTTATGTAACGCCATGATCGCTGGAGAACTTACACCCAGTCAGTGAGGCTTAATCTGTTAAAACACCAGTGATTCTACTTTTAAGGGATTAGAGACCAAGTTTAAAAATTATCAGAGGGGTCATATGTAACACAGCCTGTATTTACGGACCGTCAGGGTTTTTGTAGGTGTCCAAATATGCCTTACGTACTCACATTAATATGCTACTTTTAGACGTCGTCACATACATATTTTGTAATATATATATATATATATATATATATATATATATATATATATATATATATATATATATATATATATATATATATATGTATATATATATATGTGTATATATATATATGTATATATATGTGTATATATATATATATATATTCACAAACTTGTGAGTGTCTTTATGAATGACATACACGCTGTGTGCAACTGTTTTTTATTATACAAAAATAATGTTTGGCAAATGCCTTTCTTAAGCTGCATCTCATTTAGTACGATATTTGCCACATTTGTAATGGACATGAAAAGATTACACCTTGAGATTTTTTGCACATAATAAATTTGCCCCAGAAAAAATGCAAAACTAAAAAAAAAAATGCAAAAAGAGTTCTGAAGCCACTGAATAATTTATTTGAATTATGAGGATAAGACCTGAGCTTGAACGTTCAATTGACGTGTGTGGTTAACAAAATGAACCGTAAATGCTTGTAGATTGGGTTAGAGGTAGTTCCAGCAATATTTTGAACTTGTCAGTATGCAAATTGAACATTCTCCAAAGTACTTGCGTTTTAAAGTACCCAGATTAAAATATTATAAACTCTCACACTAAACATGTGATATGCATATGTTCCTGTCCCTTGCTGCTGAGCTAAATGTTGCCCTTTATACCCACAATATATACTACCCCACATTTGGTACTATATGCCCACCACTTATCAATGGCATTGATACTGTGTTTAAAGAGATAATACATAAATATTTTGGATGTGGCACATATGTTATATTATATATATATATATTATATATATAGACGTTATTCATTATCTTATGCAGCATCCATATATGTGACTGCCTCTACACCTGAAACTACAAATTTAAAGGCAGCATCAACACTGGTTCCTTATATATCTGGAACTGAGTATACCAAGACAGCTTCTGTGGCGTCTACAGTTCAGACTAAATGTACATCAGGAACTTCTTTGCCGGTAACTTCTAATTCCACAGCAGCGTCAACAGTGTCCACAGTGCTGACTAAAAATTCCTCAACATCTTCAAAGGTAGCCAGGACTTCGACGGCAGCATCTGCAATGACAGCAATTACTGCTAATTCGACAACAGTGTCTACATCCTCGAAATCTACAACCCCTACACCTGTGACAAGAAGTCCTGGAACAAGGACGATTTCGACGGCATCGTCTACAATGACGACTAAATTTTCTTCCAAAATTTCTACACCAGTTACTGCTAATTCCACAACAGTGTCTACATCATCGACAGCTGTGACCAAACATCCCTCTTCAACTTCTACGCATGTAACTACTAATTCCACTGCAAAAACTACGAAGGTTCCTATGAGCCCGTCATCATTGTCTACACCTATTTCCAGGACAGCATCTACAACCCCCACACCTGTGACAAAAAGTCCTGGAACAAGTGCTACAGCTGTTAATGGTAATTCCACGGCAGCATCTACACTGATGACTAAATTTTCTTCCACAACCCCTACACCTGTCACAAGAAGTCCTGCAACAAGTGCTACAGCTGTTACTGGTAATTCTACGACAGCCTCTACCAAGCCAACAGTGATGACTAAAAGTTCCTCAGCTACATCTACAAAGGTAACCAAAATTTCAACGGCATCCTCTACACTCACGACTAAATTTTCTTCCACACCTTCTACACCAATTACTGCTAATTCCACAACAGTGTCTACATCTTCAACAGCTGTGTCCAAACATCCCTCTTCAACTTCTACACATGTAACTACTAATTCCTCTGCAAAAACTACCAAGGTTACTACGAGCCCATCATCATTGTCTACACCTATTTCCAGGACAGTATCTTCAACCCCCACACCTGTGACAAGAAGTCCTGCAACAAGTGCTACAGCTGTTACTGGTAATTCTACGACAGTCTCTACCAAGCCAACAGTGATAACTAAAAGTTCCTCAGCTACATCTTCAAAGGTAACCAAAATTTCAACGGCATCCTCTACACTCACGACTAAATTTTCTTCCACACCTTCTACACCAATTGCTGCTAATTCCACAACAGTGTCTACATCTTCAACAGCTGGGACCAAACATCACTCTTCAACTTCTACACATGTAACTACTAATTCCTCTGCAAAAACTACCAAGGTTACTAACAGCCCATCATCATTGTCTACACCTATTTCCAGGACAGTATCTTCAACCCCCACACCTGTGACAAGAACTCCTGCAACAAGTGCTACAGCTGTTACTGGTAATTCTACGACAGCCTCTACCAAGCCAACAGTGATGACTAAAAGTTCCTCAGCTACATCTACAAAGGTAACCAAAATTTCAACGGCATCCTCTACACTCACGACTAAATTTTCTTCCACACCTTCTACACCAATTGCTGCTAATTCCACAACAGTGTCTACATCTTCAACAGCTGTGACCAAACATCCCTCTTCAACTTCTACACATGTAACTACTAATTCCTCTGCAAAAACTACCAAGGTTACTACCAGCCCATCATCATTGTCTACACCTATTTCCAGGACAGTATCTTCAACCCCCACACCTGTGACAAGAAGTCCTGCAACAAGTGCTACAGCTGTTACTGGTAATTCTACGACAGCCTCTACCAAGCCAACAGTGATGACTGAAAGTTCCTCAGGTACATCTACAAAGGTAACCAAAATTTCAACGGCATCGTCTACACTCACGACTAAATTTTCTTCCACACCTTCTACACCAATAGCTGCTAATTCCACAACCGTGTCTACATCTTCAACAGCTGGGACCAAACATCCCTCTTCAACTTCTACACATGTAACTACTAATTCCTCTGCAAAAACTACCAAGGTTACTACGAGCCCATCATCATTGTCTACACCTATTTCCAGGACAGTATCTTCAACCCCCACACCTGTGACAAGAAGTCCTGCAACAAGTGCTACAGCTGTTACTGGTAATTCTACGACAGCCTCTACCAAGCCAACAGTGATGACTAAAAGTTCCTCAGCTACATCTACAAAGGTAACCAAAATTTCAACGGCATCGTCTACACTCACGACTAAATTTTCTTCCACACCTTCTACACCAATTGCTGCTAATTCCACAACAGTGTCTACATCTTCAACAGCTGGGACCAAACATCCCTCTTCAACTTCTACACATGTAACTACTAATTCCTCTGCAAAAACTACCAAGGTTACTACGAGCCCATCATCATTGTCTACACCTATTTCCAGGACAGTATCTTCAACCCCCACACCTGTGACACGAAGTCCTGCAACAAGTGCTACAGCTGTTACTGGTAATTCTACGACAGTCTCTACCAAGCCAACAGTGATGACTAAAACTTCCTCAGCTTCATCTTCAAAGGTAACCAAAATTTCAACGGCATCGTCTACACTCACCACTAAATTTTCTTCCACACCTTCTACACCAATTGCTGCTAATTCCACAACAGTGTCTACATCTTCAACAGCTGGGACCAAACATCCCTCTTCAACTTCTACACATGTAACTACTAATTCCTCTGCAAAAACTACCAAGGTTACTACGAGCCCATCATCATTGTCTACACCTATTTCCAGGACAGTATCTTCAACCCCCACACCTGTGACAAGAAGTCCTGAAACAAGTGCTACAGCTGTTACTGGTAATTCTACGACAGCCTCTACCAAGCCAACAGTGATGACTAAAAGTTCCTCAGCTACATCTACAAAGGTAACCAAAATTTCAACGGCATCCTCTACACTCACGACTAAATTTTCTTCCACACCTTCTACACCAATTGCTGCTAATTCCACAACAGTGTCTACATCTTCAACAGCTGGGACCAAACATCCCTCTTCAACTTCTACACATGTAACTACTAATTCCTCTGCAAAAACTACCAAGGTTACTACGAGCCCATCATCATTGTCTACACCTATTTCCAGGACAGTATCTTCAACCCCCACACCTGTGACAAGAAGTCCTGCAACAAGTGCTACAGCTGTTACTGGTAATTCTACGACAGCCTCTACCAAGCCAACAGTGATGACTAAGAGTTCCTCAGGTACATCTACAAAGGTAACCAAAATTTCAACGGCATCCTCTACACTCACGACTAAATTTTCTTCCACACCTTCTACACCAATTGCTGCTAATTCCACAACAGTGTCTACATCTTCAACAGCTGTGACCAAACATCCCTCTTCAACTTCTACACATGTAACTACTAATTCCTCTGCAAAAACTACCAAGGTTACTACGAGCCCATCATCATTGTCTACACCTATTTCCAGGACAGTATCTTCAACCCCCACACCTGTGACAAGAAGTCCTGCAACAAGTGCTACAGCTGTTACTGGTAATTCTACGACAGCCTCTACCAAGCCAACAGTGATGACTAAAAGTTCCTCAGCTACATCTACAAAGGTAACCAAAATTTCAACGGCATCGTCTACACTCACGACTAAATTTTCTTCCACACCTTCTACACCAATTGCTGCTAATTCCACAACCGTGTCTACATCTTCAACAGCTGGGACCAAACATCCCTCTTCAACTTCTACACATGTAACTACTAATTCCTCTGCAAAAACTACCAAGGTTACTACGAGCCCATCATCATTGTCTACACCTATTTCCAGGACAGTATCTTCAACCCCCACACCTGTGACAAGAAGTCCTGCAACAAGTGCTACAGCTGTTACTGGTAATTCTACGACAGCCTCTACCAAGCCAACAGTGATGACTCAAACTTCCTCAGCTACATCTACAAAGGTAACCAAAATTTCAACGGCATCGTCTACACTCATGACTAAATTTTCTTCCACACCTTCTACACCAATTGCTGCTAATTCCACAACAGTGTCTACATCTTCAACAGCTGGGACCAAACATCCCTCTTCAACTTCTACACATGTAACTACTAATTCCTCTGCAAAAACTACCAAGGTTACTACGAGCCCATCATCATTGTCTACACCTATTTCCAGGACAGTATCTTCAACCCCCACACCTGTGACAAGAAGTCCTGCAACAAGTGCTACAGCTGTTACTGGTAATTCTACGACAGCCTCTACCAAGCCAACAGTGATGACTAAAAGTTCCTCAGCTACATCTACAAAGGTAACCAAAATTTCAACGGCATCGTCTACACTCACGACTAAATTTTCTTCCACACCTTCTACACCAATTACTGCTAATTCCACAACAGTGTCTACATCTTCAACAGCTGGGACCAAACATCCCTCTTCAACTTCTACACATGTAACTACTAATTCCTCTGCAAAAACTACAAAGGTTACTACGAGCCCATCATCATTGTCTACACCTATTTCCAGGACAGTATCTTCAACCCCCACACCTGTGACAAGAAGTCCTGCAACAAGTGCTACAGCTGTTACTGGTAATTCTACGACAGCCTCTACCAAGCCAACAGTGATGACTAAAACTTCCTCAGCTACATCTACAAAGGTAACCAAAATTTCAACGGCATCCTCTACATTCACGATTAAATTTTCTTCCACACCTTCTACACCAATTGCTGCTAATTCCACAACAGTGTCTACATCTTCAACAGCTGGGACCAAACATCCCTCTTCAACTTCTACACATGTAACTACTAATTCCTCTGCAAAAACTACCAAGGTTACTACGAGCCCATCATCATTGTCTACACCTATTTCCAGGACAGTATCTTCAACCCCCACACCTGTGACAAAAAGTCCTGCAACAAGTGCTACAGATGTTACTGGTAATTCTACGACAGTCTCTACCAAGCCAACAGTGATGACTAAAACTTCCTCAGCTACATCTTCAAAGGTAACTAAAATTTCAACGGCATCGTCTACACTCACGACTAAATTTTCTTCCACACCTTCTACACCAATTGCTGCTAATTCCACAACAGTGTCTACATCTTCAACAGCTGGGACCAAACATCCCTCTTCAACTTCTACACATGTAACTACTAATTCCTCTGCAAAAACTACAAAGGTTACTACCAGCCCATCATCATTGTCTACACCTATTTCCAGGACAGTATCTTCAACCCCCACACCTGTGACAAGAAGTCCTGCAACAAGTGCCACAGCTGTTACTGGTAATTCTACGACAGCCTCTACCAAGCAAACAGTGATGACTAAAAGTTCCTCAGCTACATCTACAAAGGTAACCAAAATTTCAACGGCATCCTCTACACTCACGACTAAATTTTCTTCCACACCTTCTACACCAATTACTGCTAACTCCACAACAGTGTCTACATCTTCAACAGCTGTGACCAAACATCCCTCTTCAACTTCTACACATGTAACTACTAATTCCTCTGCAAAAACTACAAAGGTTACTACGAGCCCATCATCATTGTCTACACCTATTTCCAGGACAGTATCTTCAACCCCCACACCTGTGACAAGAACTCCTGCAACAAGTGCTACAGCTGTTACTGGTAATTCTACGACAGCCTCTACCAAGCCAACAGTGATGACTAAAAGTTCCTCAGCTACATCTACAAAGGTAACCAAAATTTCAACGGCATCGTCTACACTCACGACTAAATTTTCTTCCACACCTTCTACACCAATTACTGCTAATTCCACAACAGTGTCTACATCTTCAACAGCTGGGACCAAACATCCCTCTTCAACTTCTACACATGTAACTACTAATTCCTCTGCAAAAACTACCAAGGTTACTACGAGCCCATCATCATTGTCTACACCTATTTCCAGGACAGTATCTTCAACCCCCACACCTGTGACAAGAAGTCCTGCAACAAGTGCTACAGCTGTTACTGGTAATTCTACGACAGCCTCTACCAAGCCAACAGTGATGACTAAAAGTTCCTCAGGTACATCTACAAAGGTAACCAAAATTTCAACGGCATCGTCTACACTCACGACTAAATTTTCTTCCACACCTTCTACACCAATTGCTGCTAATTCCACAACAGTGTCTACATCTTCAACAGCTGTGACCAAACATCCCTCTTCAACTTCTACACATGTAACAACTAATTCCTCTGCAAAAACTACAAAGGTTACTACGAGCCCATCATCATTGTCTACACCTATTTCCAGGACAGTATCTTCAACCCCCACACCTGTGACAAGAAGTCCTGCAACAAGTGCTACAGCTGTTACTGGTAATTCTACGACAGCCTCTACCAAGCCAACAGTGATGACTAAAAGTTCCTCAGCTACATCTACAAAGGTAACCAAAATTTCAACGGCATCGTCTACACTCACGACTAAATTTTCTTCCACACCTTCTACACCAATTGCTGCTAATTCCACAACCGTGTCTACATCTTCAACAGCTGGGACCAAACATCCCTCTTCAACTTCTACACATGTAACTACTAATTCCTCTGCAAAAACTACCAAGGTTACTACGAGCCCATCATCATTGTCTACACCTATTTCCAGGACAGTATCTTCAACCCCCACACCTGTGACAAGAAGTCCTGCAACAAGTGCTACAGCTGTTACTGGTAATTCTACGACAGCCTCTACCAAGCCAACAGTGATGACTAAAAGTTCCTCAGCTACATCTACAAAGGTAACCAAAATTTCAACGGCATCGTCTACACTCATGACTAAATTTTCTTCCACACCTTCTACACCAATTGCTGCTAATTCCACAACAGTGTCTACATCTTCAACAGCTGGGACCAAACATCCCTCTTCAACTTCTACACATGTAACTACTAATTCCTCTGCAAAAACTACCAAGGTTACTACGAGCCCATCATCATTGTCTACACCTATTTCCAGGACAGTATCTTCAACCCCCACACCTGTGACAAGAAGTCCTGCAACAAGTGCTACAGCTGTTACTGGTAATTCTACGACAGCCTCTACCAAGCCAACAGTGATGACTAAAAGTTCCTCAGCTACATCTACAAAGGTAACCAAAATTTCAACGGCATCGTCTACACTCACGACTAAATTTTCTTCCACACCTTCTACACCAATTACTGCTAATTCTACAAGAGTGTCTACATCTTCAACAGCTGTGACCAAACATCCCTCTTCAACTTCTACACATGTAACTACTAATTCCTCTGCAAAAACTACAAAGGTTACTACGAGCCCATCATCATTGTCTACACCTATTTCCAGGACAGTATCTTCAACCCCCACACCTGTGACAAGAAATCCTGCAACAAGTGCTACAGCTGTTACTGGTAATTCTACGACAGCCTCTACCAAGCCAACAGTGATGACTAAAAGTTCCTCAGCTACATCTACAAAGGTAACCAAAATTTCAACGGCATCGTCTACACTCACAACTAAATTTTCTTCCACACCTTCTACACCAATTGCTGCTAATTCCACAACAGTGTCTACATCTTCAACAGCTGTGACCAAACATCCCTCTTCAACTTCTACACATGTAACTACTAATTCCTCTGCAAAAACTACCAAGGTTACTACGAGCCCATCATCATTGTCTACACCTATTTCCAGGACAGTATCTTCAACCCCCACACCTGTGACAAGAAGTCCTGCAACAAGTGCTACAGCTGTTACTGGTAATTCTACGACAGCCTCTACCAAGCCAACAGTGATGACTGAAAGTTCCTCAGCTACATCTACAAAGGTAACCAAAATTTCAACGGCATCGTCAACACTCACGACTAAATTTTCTTCCACACCTTCTACACCAATAGCTGCTAATTCCACAACAGTGTCTACATCTTCAACAGCTGTGACCAAACATCCCTCTTCAACTTCTACACATGTAACTACTAATTCCTCTGCAAAAACTACAAAGGTTACTACGAGCCCATCATCATTGTCTACACCTATTTCCAGGACAGTATCTTCAACCCCCACACCTGTGACAAGAAGCCCTGCAACAAGTGCTACAGATGTTACTGGTAATTCTACGACAGTCTCTACCAAGCCAACAGTGATGACTAAAACTTCCTCAGCTACATCTTCAAAGGTAACCAAAATTTCAACGGCATCGTCTACACTCACGACTAAATTTTCTTCCACACCTTCTACACCAATTGCTGCTAATTCCACAACAGTGTCTACATCTTCAACAGCTGTGACCAAACATCCCTCTTCAACTTCTACACATGTAACTACTAATTCCTCTGCAAAAACTACCAAGGTTACTACGAGCCCATCATCATTGTCTACACCTATTTCCAGGACAGTATCTTCAACCCCCACACCTGTGACAAGAAGTCCTGCAACAAGTGCTACAGCTGTTACTGGTAATTCTACGACAGCCTCTACCAAGCCAACAGTGATGACTAAAAGTTCCTCAGCTACATCTACAAAGGTAACCAAAATTTCAACGGCATCGTCTACACTCACGACTAAATTTTCTTCCACACCTTCTACACCAATTGCTGCTAATTCCACAACCGTGTCTACATCTTCAACAGCTGGGACCAAACATCCCTCTTCAACTTCTACACATGTAACTACTAATTCCTCTGCAAAAACTACCAAGGTTACTACGAGCCCATCATCATTGTCTACACCTATTTCCAGGACAGTATCTTCAACCCTCACACCTGTGACAAGAAGTCCTGCAACAAGTGCTACAGCTGTTACTGGTAATTCTACGACAGCCTCTACCAAGCCAACAGTGATGACTAAAAGTTCCTCAGCTACATCTACAAAGGTAACCAAAATTTCAACGGCATCGTCTACACTCACCACTAAATTTTCTTCCACACCTTCTACACCAATTACTGCTAATTCCACAACAGTGTCTACATCTTCAACAGCTGTGACCAAACATCCCTCTTCAACTTCTACACATGTAACTACTAATTCCTCTGCAAAAACTACCAAGGTTACTACGAGCCCATCATCATTGTCTACACCTATTTCCAGGACAGTATCTTCAACCCCCACACCTGTGACAAGAAGTCCTGCAACAAGTGCTACAGCTGTGACTGGTAATTCTACGACAGCCTCTACCAAGCCAACAGTGATGACTAAAAGTTCCTCAGCTACATCTACAAAGGTAACCAAAATTTCAACGGCATCCTCTACACTCACGACTAAATTTTCTTCCACACCTTCTTCACCAATTGCTGCTAATTCCACAACAGTGTCTACATCTTCAACAGCTGGGACCAAACATCCCTCTTCAACTTCTACACATGTAACTACTAATTCCTCTGCAAAAACTACCAAGGTTACTACGAGCCCATCATCATTGTCTACACCTATTTCCAGGACGGTATCTTCAACCCCCACACCTGTGACAAGAAGTCCTGCAACAAGTGCTACAGCTGTTACTGGTAATTCTACGACAGTCTCTACCAAGCCAACAGTGATGACTAAAAGTTCCTCAGCTTCATCTACAAAGGTAACCAAAATTTCAACGGCATCGTCTACACTCATGACTAAATTTTCTTCCACACCTTCTACACCAATTGCTGCTAATTCCACAACAGTGTCTACATCTTCAACAGCTGTGACCAAACATCCCTCTTCAACTTCTACACATGTAACAACTAATTCCTCTGCAAAAACTACAAAGGTTACTACGAGCCCATCATCATTGTCTACACCTATTTCCAGGACAGTATCTTCAACCCCCACACCTGTGACAAGAAGTCCTGCAACAAGTGCTACAGCTGTTACTGGTAATTCTACGACAGCCTCTACCAAGCCAACAGTGATGACTAAAAGTTCCTCAGCTACATCTACAAAGGTAACCAAAATTTCAACGGCATCGTCTACACTCACGACTAAATTTTCTTCCACACCTTCTACACCAATTGCTGCTAATTCCACAACAGTGTCTACATCTTCAACAGCTGTGACCAAACATCCCTCTTCAACTTCTACACATATAACTACTAATTCCTCTGCAAAAACTACCAAGGTTACTACGAGCCCATCATCATTGTCTACACCTATTTCCAGGACAGTATCTTCAACCCCCACACCTGTGACAAGAAGTCCTGCAACAAGTACTACAGCTGTTACTGGTAATTCTACGACAGCCTCTACCAAGCCAACAGTGATGACTAAAAGTTCCTCAGCTACATCTACAAAGGTAACCAAAATTTCAACGGCATCCTCTACACTCATGACTAAATTTTCTTCCACACCTTCTACACCAATTACTGCTTATTCCACAACAGTGTCTACATCTTCAACAGCTGTGACCAAACATCCTTCTTCAACTTCTACACATGTAACAACTAATTCCTCTGCAAAAACTACAAAGGTTACTATGAGCCCATCATCATTGTCTACACCTATTTCCAGGACAGTATCTTCAACCCCCACACCTGTGACAAGAAGTCCTGCAACAAGTGCTACAGCTGTGACTGGTAATTCTACGACAGCCTCTACCAAGCCAACAGTGATGACTAAAAGTTCCTCAGCTACATCTACAAAGGTAACCAAAATTTCAACGGCATCCTCTACACTCACGACTAAATTTTCTTCCACACCTTCTACACCAATTACTGCTAATTCCACAACAGTGTCTACATCTTCAACAGCTGGGACCAAACATCCCTCTTCAACTTCTACACATGTAACTACTAATTCCTCTGCAAAAACTACAAAGGTTACTACGAGCCCATCATCATTGTCTACACCTATTTCCAGGACAGTATCTTCAACCCCCACACCTGTGACAGGAAGTCCTGCAACAAGTGCTACAGCTGTTACTGGTAATTCTACGACAGTCTCTACCAAGCCAACAGTGATGACTAAAAGTTCCTCAGCTTCATCTACAAAGGTAACCAAAATTTCAACGGCATCGTCTACACTCACGACTAAATTTTCTTCCACACCTTCTACACCAATTGCTGCTAATTCTACAACAGTGTCTACATCTTCAACAGCTGTGACCAAACATCCCTCTTCAACTTCTACACATGTAACAACAAATTCCTCTGCAAAAACTACAAAGGTTACTACGAGCCCATCATCATTGTCTACACCTATTTCCAGGACAGTATCTTCAACCCCCACACCTGTGACAAGAAGTCCTGCAACAAGTGCTACAGCTGTTACTGGTAATTCTACGACAGCCTCTACCAAGCCAACAGTGATGACTAAAAGTTCCTCAGCTACATCTACAAAGGTAACCAAAATTTCAACGGCATCGTCTACACTCATGACTAAATTTTCCTCCACACCTTCTACACCAATTACTGCTAATTCCTCAACAGTGTCTACATCTTCAACAGCTGTGACCAAACATCCCTCTTCAACTTCTACACATATAACTACTAATTCCTCTGCAAAAACTACCAAGGTTACTACGAGCCCATCATCATTGTCTACACCTATATCCAGGACAGTATCTTCAACCCCCACACCTGTGACAAGAAGTCCTGCAACAAGTGCTACAGCTGTTACTGGTAATTCTACGACAGCCTCTACCAAGCCAACAGTGATGACTAAAAGTTCCTCAGCTACATCTACAAAGGTAACCAAAATTTCAACGGCATCGTCTACACTCCCCACTAAATTTTCTTCCACACCTTCTACACCAATTGCTGCTAATTCCACAACAGTGTCTACATCTTCAACAGCTGTGACCAAACATCCCTCTTCAACTTCCACACATGTAACTACTAATTCCTCTGCAAAAACTACCAAGGTTACTACGAGCCCATCATCATTGTCTACACCTATTTCCAGGACAGTATCTTCAACCCCCACACCTGTGACAAGAAGTCCTGCAACAAGTGCTACAGCTGTTACTGGTAATTCTACGATTGTCTCTACCAAGCCAACAATGATGACCAAAACTTCCTCAGCTACATCTTCAAAGGTAACCAAAATTTCAACGGCATTGTCTACACTCGTAACTAAATTTTCTTCCACACCTTCTACACCAATTGCTGCTAATTCCACAACAGTGTCTACATCTTCAACAGCTGTGACCAAACATCCCTCTTCAACTTCTACACATGTAACTACTAATTCCTCTGCAAAAACTACCAAGGTTACTACCAGCCCATCATCATTGTCTACACCTATTTCCAGGACAGTATCTTCAACCCCCACACCTGTGACAAGAAGTCCTGCAACAAATGCTACAGCTGTTACTGGTAATTCTACGACAGCCTCTACCAAGCCAACAGTGATGACTAAAACTTCCTCAGCTACATCTACAAAGGTAACCAAAATTTCAACGGCATCGTCTACACTCACCACTAAATTTTCTTCCACACCTTCTACACCAATTGCTGCTAATTCCACAACAGTGTCTACATCTTCAACAGCTGTGACCAAACATCCCTCTTCAACTTCTACACATGTAACTACTAATTCCTCTGCAAAAACTACCAAGGTTACTACCAGCCCATCATCATTGTCTACACTTTTTTCCAGGACAGTATCTTCAACCCCCACACCTGTGACAAGAAGTTCTGCAACAAGTGCTACAGCTGTTACTGGTAATTCTACGACAGCCTCTACCAAGCCAACAGTGATGACTAAAAGTTCCTCAGCTATATCTACAAAGGTAACCAAAATTTCAACGGCATCGTCTACACTCATGACTAAATTTTCCTCCACATCTTCTACACCAATTACTGCTAATTCCACAACAGTGTCTACATCTTCAACAGCTGTGACCAAACATCCCTCTTCAACTTCTACACATGTAACTACTAATTCCTCTGCAAAAACTACCAAGGTTACTACCAGCCCATCATCATTGTCTACACCTACTTCCAGGACAGTATCTTCAACCCCCACACCTGTGACAAGAAGTCCTGCAACAAGTGCTACAGCTGTTACTGGTAATTCTACGACAGCCTCTACCAAGCCAACAGTGATGACTAAAAGTTCCTCAGCTACATCTCCAAAGGTAACCAAAATTTCAACGGCATCGTCTACACTCACGACTAAATTTTCTTCCACACCTTCTACACCAATTACTGCTAATTCCACAACAGTGTCTACATCTTCAACAGCTGTGACCAAACATCCCTCTTCAACTTCTACACATGTAACTACTAATTCCTCTGCAAAAACTACCAAGGTTACTACCAGCCCATCATCATTGTCTACACCTATTTCCAGGACAGTATCTTCAACCCCCACACCTGTGACAAGAAATCCTGCAACAAGTGCTACAGCTGTTACTGGTAATTCTACGACAGCCTCTACCAAGCCAACAGTGATGACTAAAACTTCCTCAGCTACATCTACAAAGGTAACCAAAATTTCAACGGCATCGTCTACACTCACGACTAAATTTTCTTCCACACCTTCTACACCAATTACTGCTAATTCCACAACAGGGTCTACATCTTCAACAGCTGTGACCAAACATCCCTCTTCAACTTCTACACATGTAACTACTAATTCCTCTGCAAAAACTACCAAGGTTACTACCAGCCCATCATCATTGTCTACACCTATTTCCAGGACAGTGTCTTCAACCCCCACACCTGTGACAAGAAATCCTGCAACAAGTGCTACAGCTGTTACTGGTAATTCTACGACAGCCTCTACCAAGCCAACAGTGATGACTAAAAGTTCCTCAGCTACATCTACAAAGGTAACCAAAATTTCAACGGCATCGTCTACACTCACAACTAAATTTTCTTCCACACCTTCTACACCAATTGCTGCTAATTCCACAACAGTGTCTACATCTTCAACAGCTGGGACCAAACATCCCTCTTCAACTTCTACACATGTAACTACTAATTCCTCTGCAAAAACTACCAAGGTTACTACGAGCCCATCATCATTGTCTACACCTATTTCCAGGACAGTGTCTTCAACCCCCACACCTGTGACAAGAAGTCCTGCAACAAGTGCTACAGCCGTTACTGGTAATTCTACGACAGCCTCTACCAAGCCAACAGTGATGACTAAAAGTTCCTCAGCTACATCTTCAAAGGTAACAAAAATTTCAACGGCATCGTCTACACTCATGACTAAATTTTCTTCCACACCTTCTACACCAATTACTGCTAATTCCACGACAGTGTCTACATCTTCAACAGCTGTGACCAAACATCCCTCTTCAACTTCTACACATATAACACCTAATTCCTCTGCAAAAACTACCAAGGTTACTACGAGCCCATCATCATTGTCTACACCTTTTTCCAGGACAGTGTCTTCAACCCCCACACCTGTGACAAGAAGTCCTGCAACAAGTGCTACAGCTGTTACTGGTAATTCTACGACAGCCTCTACCAAGCCAACAGTGATGACTAAAAGTTCCTCAGCTACATCTTCAAAGGTAACCAAAATTTCAACGGCATCGTCTACACTCATGACTAAATTTTCTTCCACACCTTCTACACCAATTACTGCTAATTCCACAACAGTGTCTACATCTTCAACAGCTGTGACCAAACATCCCTCTTCAACTTCTACACATGTAACTACTAATTCCTCTGCAAAAACTACCAAGGTTACTACCAGCCCATCATCATTGTCTACACCTATTTCCAGGACAGTATCTTCAACCCCCACACCTGTGACAAGAAGTCCTGCAACAAATGCTACAGCTGTTACTGGTAATTCTACGACAGCCTCTACCAAGCCAACAGTGATGACTAAAAGTTCCTCAGCTACATCTACAAAGGTAACCAAAATTTCTACGGCATCGTCTACACTCATGACTAAATTTTCTTCCACACCTTCTACACCAATTGCTGCTAATTCCACAACAGTGTCTACATCTTCAACAGCTGTGACCAAACATCCCTCTTCAACTTCTACACATGTAACTACTAATTCCTCTGCAAAAACTACCAAGGTTACTACGAGCCCATCATCATTGTCTACACCTATTTCCAGGACAGTATCTTCAACCCCCACACCTGTGACAAGAAGTCCTGCAACAAGTGCTACAGCTGTTACTGGTAATTCTACGACAGCCTCTACCAAGCCAACAGTGATGACTAAAAGTTCCTCAGCTATATCTACAAAGGTAACCAAAATTTCAACGGCATCGTCTACACTCACGACTAAATTTTCTTCCACACCTTCTACACCAATTACTGCTAATTCCACAACAGTGTCTACATCTTCAACAGCTGTGACCAAACATCCCTCTTCAACTTCTACACATGTAACTACTAATTCCTCTGCAAAAACTACCAAGGTTACTACCAGCCCATCATCATTGTCTACACCTATTCCCAGGACAGTATCTTCAACCCCCACACCTGTGACAAGAAGTCCTGCAACAAGTGCTACAGCTGTTACTGGTAATTCTACGACAGCCTCTACCAAGCCAACAGTGATGACTAAAACTTCCTCAGCTACATCTACAAAGGTAACCAAAATTTCAACGGCATCGTCTACACTCACGACTAAATTTTCTTCCACACCTTCTACACCAATTACTGCTAATTCCACAACAGTGTCTACATCTTCAACAGCTGTGACCAAACATCCCTCTTCAACTTCTACACATATAACTACTAATTCCTCTGCAAAAACTACCAAGGTTACTACGAGCCCATCATCATTGTCTACACCTATTTCCAGGACAGTATCTTCAACCCCCACACCTGTGACAAGAAGTCCTGCAACAAGTGCTACAGCTGTTACTGGTAATTCTACGACAGCCTCTACCAAGCCAACAGTGATGACTAAGAGTTCCTCAGGTACATCTACAAAGGTAACCAAAATTTCAACGGCATCCTCTACACTCACGACTAAATTTTCTTCCACACCTTCTACACCAATTGCTGCTAATTCCACAACAGTGTCTACATCTTCAACAGCTGGGACCAAACATCCCTCTTCAACTTCTACACATGTAACTATTAATTCCTCTGCAAAAACTACCAAGGTTACTACGAGCCCATCATCATTGTCTACACCTATTTCCAGGACAGTATCTTCAACCCCCACACCTGTGACAAGAAGTCCTGCAACAAGTGCTACAGCTGTTACTGGTAATTCTACGACAGCCTCTACCAAGCCAACAGTGATGACTAAAACTTCCTCAGCTACATCTACAAAGGTAACCAAAATTTCAACGGCATCGTCTACACTCACCACTAAATTTTCTTCCACACCTTCTACACCAATTACTGCTAATTCCACAACAGTGTCTACATCTTCAACAGCTGTGACCAAACATCCCTCTTCAACTTCTACACATGTAACTACTAATTCCTCTGCAAAAACTACCAAGGTTACTACGAGCCCATCATCATTGTCTACACCTATTTCCAGGACAGTATCTTCAACCCCCACACCTGTGACAAGAAGTCCTGCAACAAGTGCTACAGCTGTTACTGGTAATTCTGCGACAGCCTCTACCAAGCCAACAGTGATGACTAAAAGTTCCTCAGCTACATCTACAAAGGTAACCAAAATTTCAACGGCATCGTCTACACTCATGACTAAATTTTCTTCCACACCTTCTACATCAAGTACTGCTAATTCCACAACAGTGTCTACATCTTCAACAGCTGTGACCAAACATCCCTCTTCAACTTCTACACATGTAACTACTAATTCCTCTGCAAAAACTACCAAGGTTACTACGAGCCCATCATCATTGTCTACACCTATTTCCAGGACAGTATCTTCAACCCCCACACCTGTGACAAGAAGTCCTGCAACAAGTGCTACAGCTGTTACTGGTAATTCTACAACAGCCTCTACCAAGCCAACAGTGATGACTAAAACTTCCTCAGCTACATCTACAAAGGTAACCAGAATTTCAACGGCATCGTCTACACTCATGACTAAATTTTCTTCCACACCTTCTACACCAATTACTGCTAATTCCACAACAGTGTCTACATCTTCAACAGCTGTGACCAAACATCCCTCTTCGACTTCTACACATGTAACTACTAATTCCTCTGCAAAAACTACCAAGGTTACTACGAGGCCATCATCATTGTCTACACCTATTTCCAGGACAGTATCTTCAACCCCCACACCTGTGACAAGAAGTCCTGCAACAAGTGCTACAGCTGTTACTGGTAATTCTACGACAGCCTCTACCAAGCCAACAGTGATGACTAAAAGTTCCTCAGCTACATCTACAAAGGTAACCAAAATTTCAACGGCATCGTCTACACTCACCACTAAATTTTCTTCCACACCTTCTACACCAATTACTGCTAATTCCACAACAGTGTCTACATCTTCAACAGCTGTGACCAAACATCCCTCTTCAACTTCTACACATGTAACTACTAATTCCTCTGCAAAAACTACCAAGGTTACTACCAGCCCGTCATCATTGTCTACACCTATTTCCAGGACAGCATCTACAACCCCTACACCTGTGACCAGTGCTACACCTGTAACTGCGAATTCTACGGTAGTGTCTACTCTGTATACAGTAACAACAAGCAAAAGTACTATAGCATCAGTAACTGCTAATACCAAGACAGCGTCTGCAATGTCTACACTTACTAAAAGCACCTCAAGAACTTCTACAACTTCTCCACCGTTCAGCATTACTTCCCACTCAGTCAGTATTACGGCAGTAAAAACTACGCCCTCACCGACGCTTTCAACTACACCGGTCGTTTCTTCACCTCCTCCAAGCCCAACTGTGCCAGCCCCAAAACAGCCAGATTTAGGTAAGGTTCAGCATCGTAGTTTTCTTGAGCCTTTAGCCAGGAATAAAAACTTTGAAGCTGTAGTTTCAGTTATAGATTAAAATGAGCGCCGATGCGCATATCATAGTTGATTGGAGCTGACCTGAACTTTGATCTGGTGGTTTACATGTATAAGGGATCGGATTATTGAACCAAGTGACTTAATTGCACTCATGTGTATCTTAAACCTACCCCATGCTTGGGTTAGCACGGTTTCAATAAAATAGTCTTATGACCCAAATGTCAATCGCCAAATACAAAACTAAATGGATATCAATTTGACTTAGTGATCCTATTTTACCATATGGTATAAATGTTTATTCTGATATATGCTTGTATTTACTTTGACAAAACAATATTTAGGCTACAAAGTTCAACAGGTCATGTAATATATCACTGTATCCCAAGTACATGTACGTGATGTAGGGCCCTAGTTTTACTACTTGGCATTTAGGCGAAGCATATAAGCATGTGAGATAAACTATAAGAGCACACGAAAATTTCACCCTGGCGATAATATATAGATATCATTGACCTAAATAGTTGACTTAGTGACCAGGTTTTAATTCAAGATGTACAGTGACGTTTCTATTGCGTAGAATTGCAAATTGCATGAATTTATCACTATGCCTTAAGTATTTAACCTGTTGATCTAGTATTTTGCGTGACAGGCTCTTGGGTTCCAGTACACATCTATGTTCCATTTTATGAAACTAAGTTACAATTCCAAGAAACTGTGACCTCTATGTTTTAGTTCATACTTATTCATTGACACATAACTGTATGGCTGTACTTCATAATTTTGCACCTATTGAATATGACACAAAAATCCGTTAAATACCAGAAAATGACAACAATATATTATAGTTGAGAATTATACAGTAGATCTACCAAAGGGGCATTTCATAAAATGTGAAAATCCAGGCAGCCATTTTAGGGTATAGGCCAAAAATCGATAATTAAAAACACACATAGATAATAAAGCAACACCAACATGTTTTGGCAATTAAATTCCAGCAGTCTACCGAGGTCTCTGGGAGTGATTCCCAAGCAATGAAGCGAAGCCCAGCTACATTCTCACCGAATTTACAGAAAATTCATTCTTCTGGTTGTTTGGTGGTATTTAAAAACACAAGAAGGTGCACAAAATTTACAGAAACCCAGGGGGGAAAAGCATCTATTATTGAGCAAATTAAGGCGACTTGACAAACGGATGTGTCTTTATGAATTTGGAATTAATTAGCATAGCGATTACAGAAACGATGTTGATATGTTTCCATGAAAATGAGGAAAAAATTCATCGACATACCCAGATTCATAGGAACATGTGCTTGCGTATACCCTTTATACAAATGAACTCAATGTATCTGTATGGAGCACTATATTTGCAGAAAAATTACTAGCACTTACCGAGGTAAGTTGGGCCTTCGTCCTGATTAGCTGCGCATGGGTACGACGCCTTAGAACATTCTTAAAAATACTAACAATGTATGTTGTGATATGATTATATACCACATATCCAGAGGCATTTTGATACTACTCTGACTCCAGGGTAATATATATTTTAATAAATTTTCCTGGCGTGGTGATCACATTTTCATGATAAGTGCTTTACGCCATTTTGTTCCCAGGTTTCTGTTGGTCTTGCTGCATGCTGAAGTATGGTAATGACCTTTGGAAAGATTTGCTGACATACTGAAACAATGTACCTCCTGTTGATTCTGTACTCATAATTAAAGGATCAAACTTACTTCATACCAACCACTCAATATTCAATTTTGTTTGTTGCAGAAGGCCTGAAGACCCACTTCAACTTTACGCTCAGTTTTAAGGATGCATTTAACCACACTTTAGCAGATAATTCGTCCGACGACTACAAGCATATGAAACAGCATGTTACACCAGTGGTAAGAGATCGTTGACAAGAATAGATTTTAATGGCCCATATGAGCTTGTTGTGACTGTGGGTATGCCTGTTTTTGTTTTTGTTTTTTTTTTTGTTTTTTTTTTGGTTTGGAGAGGTCACTATAATCATTGAATGTTTGCAGGGTCACTGAGTTGGCCTGCTTTGTTGGGATGACTATCTTGATTTTGTAAACAATTGGAATAAGTTAGAATGCTGACCCACATTCACATGGGTAATTTCCTTGTATGATCTACACAGGTTGCAGTGCATCGGTATTTATGGCTAATTGAAAAACTCTGGAATACTGTTGAGATTTTCGACCCTAATGTAATAACACAGCTCCATCTTGACTGAGAAAGAGAGAGGAAAATTCTGCGATCTGACAGGAGCTGTGTGACTTTAAGCCAGTGGGACTGTGAACCATTATTATTGCCAAACAGATACCCATTTATGGAGTGTAGTACCTGCAAATTGTGGATAGTGTCTTTCAGTGGACTGGTATATTTGGTGTCAGTTGTACTACATTGGACCCAAACTGCACCTCTGTGGGATTTGGATCAGTGCCGCACCTTTGAGTACCAGATTGAAACCAAACTGTACCTCTGTGAGATTTGTACCAGATTATTTGGTACCTGTCATGGGACTTGGAACTGTGCTACAGTACCTGTGGATAATCTCTCAACAGAGATTACGATTTACCTACAGACTGTTTTACTAATTGGAATACCTACCTACATAAGTGTATAATTTCATTTACCTACTTTGTACTGATTTTGATTGTTACTATATTGTTATTGTAAAAGTTATATGATCATTGTCATTCTTTGTTGAGGTCTATTACGATCTAGAATATTCAGAAAGTGGGTATCGTAACAGAGCTCTCTATTTGCCTTTATGTGGTCCAACGTTTAAAATGAACCTTAATATCTACTTTAGAATTTTACATAAATGCTCAATGTGTATGACTCCTCGTCGAGATTTTCTCCTAGACCTTAACACGCACACAAAAAAAGAGAAATCCAGAGGTCCTTTAAACAAACTAACACCACCCCAACCCCTGTCAAAATAGCACCACTAATCGTCATTTCATATCGGTGATGCACAAATCGCCTTGTTATGTATGGTATTGACATCAACGAGCGCATTCTTCACCGTGCCTACTCACTACTCAGGTGTCTCTTTACTTTCTCTCTTGCTGTGTTCTCACATGCGTTGGACTTGTACATTAAACCTTCATTATTGAAGTTATGTTATAGGTGAAATATTTATCAGTTCATTATACCTTTGTTGAGTTC
Organism: Hermodice carunculata; assembly: GCA_964020975.1. Lineage (NCBI taxonomy): Eukaryota > Metazoa > Annelida > Polychaeta > Eunicida > Amphinomidae > Hermodice > Hermodice carunculata. Next base: position 11,487,411 of record OZ026618.1, read on the forward strand.
TGTTACAGAGAACATCACACGCTGTCACACATAATACGTCACAGAGTAAAAACACTGAAAGCCATCAATATGTATTTCAATTTCAGTTAACACGTATATACCAGTCCACGCCTGGATTCATACAAATTGTAGTCCAAAATTTCAGGTGAGCATTAGCATACGGATATTGACGATCTGAAAGAACACTAATAAAATCGGCAACTTTCATTTTCAAGTAAACACTGTAAAAATTGTTGATTGATAATATTTGATAAAAGGTCCACTTATTCTTTGATCAGAAGGAAGAGAGGAAAATTGCATGTTTCATTCATTTCCGAATTTTCTTACTTTTGCTTTCATTGCTCTACTGTATTCATAGACTTTTGTTGCATGTAAATAAATTCCTGGTTAATCTTCCGTGACTAACATAAGGTAGGAAATTAAAATTGAAGACAATTGTCGTAATTGTACCCGACGGTATATTTTCTAGGAACGGCAGCATCATCACAGAGTACGATGTGGTTTTGAAGACAAGCACGGTTCTTGAGAAGCCTGATGCCGTTATAACGAGCATATCGTCAACTATAAAAACCAAACTGAGTAACACGACATTCAAAGGCCTCACGCTGAATACTACATATATACAAGTTGTAGTTCTGAATATCGAGATCCCCCAAGGTTACACATCTTTTCTATCATTAGTGAGAAGATTTAGTTGGATTCAATATATATTGTATTTTGCAATTAAGAAAAAAATACCTTTTCTGAAAGAGATACGAATACTTGAGAACTATGGCCTGAACGTTTCACATAGCAAAACAAAAGGAACTAATTTTAAAAATAAATAATTGATCGTTCCCTTATTTGCTACTCTTCACTTAAAAGCGATTCTTTTATTTATTTTAAACTCTGTTTAACATTATCTGACAACTTCGTGATATGCTTTAGGCTCATATTGACAATAAGGCAATTTTAGGAATATTATGCTGCAACGGTGTAATGTTCCCTCTATGTTGCAACTCTTTACCAGTTATCTATACGGGGTTACCTGTGAAAATGAAGATGTAGCCTTGATCTAATTTATAGAAGAGCTTTTATTTCAACATATCAATGTATTGATACGCCCACACCACCGTTCTGCCTGCTCCTATGGTTCACGGGCTTTTAATTGACAGTAAATGTAGGAACTAAAGAAAATTTCGTGACCAAGGTATGGAAAGGTGTACAGTTAAAACATATTAAACAAATTCAATGTAAATATGGGACAAAGATGAGTTATTTGACAGGAATAGAACAAAATGTCATGCTAAATTACGTTCCTTACATTACATTTCCATTTAATTTGATATAACAGATATAAATGAAATAAAAATATTTGGCAGAACTTCATGACATTTAACTACCTGCAGTATTAAAGATATATACGTAAACAAAAACAACAACAACAACAACTCCATGATGATGAGTCAATCATAAATTTTCCTTTTCAGCAAACCGTACAACAAAAAAGATCAAGGAAGACTTGTGTGATGATCATGGAACTACAATATGCAAACCTTATGAAACGTGTAAAAATGAATCCAACTCTACCTTTGGAGCCAAATGTCATTCTAAATGCCAGGGGTTCAAGTGTAAAGGTGGACAATGCAGTATAGATCTAAACTTTCAGCCCATATGCAGGTATGCCATAAGTCACATTTACAGTGAGTTATAGTACTCATTCACCACAGTTCCTTTCATACAAACTATGCAGATATCTTACTCGGATTTAGCATCAGATATCGAAACGCAGAGTGTTTTACGCTCATAATTTCGACTTCTCCTGGAACTTAAACACACAGATTGCATAATGCACAACCTACTACCGACTCAAGATCATACTTAGGAACAAATATTATGAGTTCGTTTATATATCTTTTGAGATTTTATTCTACTGGGACGCAAGTAGCCATGCATATAGGAAACTGTATATATTTTGTTTGTTGTTACATGCTACAGTTTATCTTATTATGCCATGAATGAATGAATGAATAAATCAACGAACTTTGTCGACTGTATCAAAAATATTATGACCCTTGGTCAGACATATGTTCAATCACCCAGGTTACAAGAACATACAATTGCATCAACTGCATACAAAAAAGAAACAAACAAACAATACCTGCATGTGCATACATATATAAAAACAAAAGAGACACAAAAAATACCTTCTCCCATCTGGTATAAATATTATAATAATGAAACTCTTTTTAACTACATTTGAGAAAAATGTAGTTTCATGATAAAAATGATGATGGGGTTTTGTATACGTGTATCATCATAACTTCGGACTGCAGGGATAATATCGGATAACTTAGTAGATTTTGCTTTTTTCGGTTTCATATTTTGGACAGTATATAACTAAATGGAATTCTTGCAAGGGAACCTTACAAGGCCGTCAGTGTCTTCAAGTTCCTATTTAATGTTATGGGTACTTATTCTTAGACATGAAAGTCTTCATGAAACAATATATTATTCTGTGATCAACTTTGTCATTACTTACATTTTCTATATGCGTGTGTGTGCGTTGCATATTCGCTTTTATGAAGTAATTTCTGGTATGTCTTATTGTCAGGTGTCCCGTCAACCACACACTTATTGGTAACCATGAATGTGTCCCAGACGCAACTAAACAGCCGACACGTGAACGTGACAAGATACTACAAATTGTGGCAGGAGTTAGTGGCGCCATTATCCTCGTACTCGTCATCGTTATCACGGTACTCTCCGTAAATGTCTGCAGGAAACGAAGCCGAAACTTCAACAGGTTAGCCCCCCCCCCCCATGTATATATATCACAAATTAAGGATCATTTAATAGACTACATGTTACTACCTTGTCGCACATAGTTTTGTTATGATTAAGAAATGAATGGATAAAAAGATAAGTAATTTAAAGCAACCAACTGTACCCACACAGCTGATTACCTATATATATATATATATATATATATATATATATATATATATATATATATATATATATATATATATATGTATATCACAAATTAAGGATCATGTAATAGACTACATGTTACTACCTTGTCGCACATAGTTTTGTTATGATTAAGAAATGAATGGATAAAAAGATAAGTAATTTAAAGCAACCACCTGTACCCACACAGCTGATTACCTATATATATATATATATATATAGAGAGAGAGAGAGAGAGAGAGAGAGAGAGAGAGAGAGAGAGGGAGAGAGAGACATACACACACATACATGCCCACATACATACGCACATACAGATACACATACATACATACATCACACATGGCCCCCATGCACGTGTATGTATTCCTACTTACTTACACAAACACACACATCCACACACATGCATACGGGTAGATGAACATACATCTGTACATATATACATACGTACCTGTACCTATACTGAAACAAACGTATGTACATACGCGCATACGGTCACATGTTTGTATTATGTGCGTATATGTATGCATACTTACATACATATATATATGTATATATATGTATATATATGTATATATATATATATATACATACATACATACATACATACACACATACATACATACATACGTGCATAGGTACGTACGTGCATATAGACATTCATTCATTTTTCATGTTGATGATGTGCATTTCACACGACAGGAAACCAACGGACTCCCAGCAGGAAAGCAATGGAGCGTTCGAACTGGGAGAAACCGCTGATAAATATTACTGGCACGATGGAGATCTTGACATCGAGAGTGGCAGAAGCACTCAAGCCACCGAGGCCAATGGTGGTCTCCGAGCTGATGCTAAGCCAAGCCAGCCACATTTCAATTGTGAAGATATGTACGTGAAAACTCACAAGAAATACAAAAGACAGGATGACTCAAACGAACGGAGAGATTGTTATTTCAAACCAGAATCGTATGAGGTAAATATTGTAACGCTTCCTTACCCTGCATGTACAAGAATAATGATAAGAGTCGACACCGAATTTCTCAAATGCTTGACGGGGAAAATTGAACAAGCAAAGTCGACTGTTCAAGTGCAGAATCCATTTAGGAACTCTGAAATTAAAGAACAGGGGCATTTATATTTGTCATTATTATGCCATTAATCATTTGAACTTTAGCTACCTAAATCTTCCTTTTTTGTGTCCTTACGCATGTGTAAGGTATATATATATAATCAAAAACAATAAAACAAAAAACGGCATCATGATACTGGAGCAGGTGCAAGGATAAAAAAAATAGATATCCATTCAATAATTTAACTTTAAATTTCTTGGACTTAGAGGCATTAATTAACACAAATAGCACAGTGTCTTTTTATGGATACTTTTTGAGCTTTCGGCTGAGATAACTGTTGAGCTTGTGCCAAAAAATGATTTAAAAAAAAGACAATAAGCCGGTTTCTGAAAGTTGAACTGGCTCAGCTTTGCACCCGGTTCAGTTGTGCGCCCGGCTCAGCTATCCACCCGGCTCACCTGTGCTGTGCTTACTGGGCCGCACTTTTTCGACCAGTCAGCCTTGTATTGCTCAAAATGAGCAGCTTCTTTAGGAAAAGCTGTTCACCCATTGGATAATATTTTCATTTCAAGTATTGTCATAGATGAAATGTACGATTATTCAATGTTTGTAAACAGAATATTGGATGTCATTGGTAAAATCTTTCTGTTTATGCAAGGAGTTAATATTTTAATTTTTCAACCTATGACATGCTGGTCGTTTTGAATCGGCCAGGCGTGAGAAACGCTTTAAGGGACTGGCTGGGGGTTCATCGAAATTGCGTGTCATAAAAATCGACGTAATATGGCCCTGGTCATTCTTAGATAGGACATGAATCAAAGGGGGGCCTGTGAAAATTAAAAAAAAATAAAATACGTTTGATATTTTAAATATTGCAATCTGTAACGTGGAATTATTAGCAGCTCCGTACCAGAAACACATGATCCAATTCACTTCGCGACAGACCTGATAAATTGGAAAAGAAAGAACAAAAAAAGAAGCAACTAAAAGTTTCGAATTGCCTCATTAAAATATTTCCACTATTGGATGCAGCTAAAAGAGTAGGTGGTTTTGAAAAAAAATCACCTGAATATGTTTAGTCTCAATGAAATTATATCAATTTGAAATCAGGGCCTCGTTTTCGATTTCTCAATCCAGGATGGCCGCTAATAATCGGTTTATGGGATAAAATTTCAAATGGACGTCATTTCTTTAAAACTGATTTTTTGGTGATCTTTTAAAACAAATCTACTTATTTACGTACAAAGCGTTATCTTTGTGTTTCGCCTTTTTAGGTACAGATGTTCGCCTGTTATGTAAAAATGGAATAAACTATTGGAAAAATGTTCTTGTACACTTTTTTTTTCATTTTTGGGCTAAATTCGAAACTCTTTTTTTCAAAATGTTCCATACAAAAATTTATACGACATGTTCTCTTCGCTTTTTGTGATTTCCTTTTTAAAAACGTGTCAACAAGACGAAAAAAGGCCCCCAAACGACCTGTCTAGATCACTAAAATGACCGTCAAGGTCATTTCCATATCATCTCAAGGTCAAAGAACATGTCTAATTTTTTTCTACTGGTATGATCTATCAACATGCCAAGTTTAATCAAATATAGATTTCTCTACCATAGGTATCCAGCATATGACCCGAATGTGGCTATTATAATGCCCACTTTTATCTTCGTTAGCCCCATTGTGATTCTAGAACCTGAACTGGTTAAGCTATGTCTTCACTATCCGGGATTACCATTTCTGTCTGAATGGATTATATTGCTGAAAATGAATAGCGTCTTTAGAAAAAAAGCTGTATCCAACTTTATTCACAGACCGGATTTAATTTGTTGGAAACCGCAATACACTTAGCGGTAGATGACGTACAGAAGATTTGGATATTTATAAGAATTTAGAACATTGCTTGGAGTTGATAATTTGCACCCGAGCACCGTACCGGACTTTCGGTTAGGAACATAACCGGGTGACCGTCAACCATTACGCGTTAAGCCCTTTCCTGCTAACAAAAAAATTCTTTCCCTTTTACATTTCTTGTCGAACAAATACCTAGCAAAGGCTGTTTACCCAGGGAATGCCATCATGGCAGATCTCATTTAAAATGTTCGCCAAAATTGTTTTTATTTATGAAAAAGTGAAAACATAAAACAGCGGACAGTGCTACTTCTAGGAACTTTTGGGTCATTTGGGCGTCACAGGAAAACACACATAAGTGCAATTGCTGGTGCTTTTCCATTCATTTTAATTCTTTCACTGCCAACTGCGACAAAAGTCTAACGACTTAAGATGAACTCTGAATTATCCAATAAATACTCTATTAGTACTGTTCCTAAGAAAGACATTTCATTCAATTACAAGCATGGCTGTAGTCTCGAAGAATTTAATGGCTTAGGTCAACAGCTTTCATCGGCAAGCTTTAGGCGCAATGTGTCCAGAGAGCGCCAAGGAGAGCTGTTGAGCCAGTTCAAAGTTTGGCACTGAAAGAGTTAAAATCGCGCTTTAATGAAAGCTGCCTCACATTGACACTACACTAGAACTGACGCAAGTCTTACTTTCCATGACTGGGTGACGTCATACCTGATCTAAGCTTTACTTTTGTTTCGAATGTAAACGTCACACGTGATGTAAAATTTTGCCTGCTAAACATCCGTTCTTGGCGGTCTACTACCCCCCAGCGAACGTCTGCCTTTCTTTGGCAGCGTCACTGTCTGGAAGCAGGCAGCGCCGTCCTGGCATCGCAGCCAGCGAGTGGCCAGGTGTGGGGATGCGCGCAGTGGATTGTGGGATAGGGACTCTGTGAGCGCCAATTTGTTTCTAGGCTATTACACGGCCCAGTGGGTATTGACCACACGCCGCTCAATTAACTGTTTGGGTTCACCTGCTGGGAAGGTGCGAACAACATAATGGGGGTAACGGGATTAACATCTCTGCTGTGCGATATCCAGCAGGGGTCACATTAAGGATTTTTCAGTGTGGGTCCGTTGGAAAAATAGTGGGTCCATGAACTGAATCTATGGGTCCAGTCTGAAATTGTGCAAACTGGACTTCATTTGATGTAATTTGATTACTTGATTTTATTTGGTATAATTAACATATATCACAATGATAAATATATAAAACATGCATGTAACTTAAGCCTAGAAACGGACATAACATAGGGTCTGTATGCTCACGTAGGTAACTCATTATTATAAAATTTAAGATTGAATAAAAAGTTACCAATATGCCAACTTGATGTAAAAGGGTCTAAAAGTTGTTGACGGTACCAAGGATGGATTCAATCTACCCAGGAACCTGCTATTACGACTAAGTCTGTATAGCACATCCCTGGTCTACCAAAAAATTGGTTGTGAACGGGGCTTAACCCCTAGCACGCTGCTACTGTGCCAGTATCTGGTGTTGTACACCGTGTGCCACCGGACAGTTTTTTAAGTTAAACTCGCTTGCACAACAAAGCGGCATGCGTGATTGAACATGCCTGGGCTCTGTTATTTTTGCGATTGATTCCACGTGACGAAATTGTCAGAAATTATATGATTTATATTTCTGTGCACTTTCTATTTCAATATACCTGAAAAATTTTATACCGTAGGCGGTGTTAAGAGTCTGATCTTAATTGCGGTCACTTAATTCACCAAGCAACACGGCAGGCCCACAAGCCGTGCAACACACAAGCGAGTGTACACAGCCTGTCACGGGTATGCACCCAGGCATGGTTTTCCGCTACACATTTTTCCGGCCTTCGATCATAATTTTTTTTAATTCCTACAGATTTGTTCCATTCAAACATTTCAATGAAATCAAAACAACCAAATTTTGTTTCAAAAACACCAATAACCACGTGAACCAACGGAGACAGTGATGAACAACATCGTGTTACGCTGTTAGGCCGGCTAATGCAAAATTTCGCTTCGTTCACGTGTAACCTTGCGATGACTAATCTGCGTATTTTCCTTGCCGTCCGTAATGAATTTTCACTCGTGCCTCTATCTGGGTCTAGTTCGATGGAACTCTTCTTGGTGAAAATGTGATTTGAAAATTTAACATCTTAGTCCAATAATCTTTGCGTGATACGACTTGTACCTTCCCAACATTGCGGACATGAGACAAGCACATGGGGAACAACGAATTTGATTGGACAGTGGGCGGCACGTGATCAAATCCACCCAATGAGGAGCCTGGAAGTGCTCTCAGCATTTATAATGAGGTGAAGTGACGTCCATCCATTCCCATTCTGGCAAATTTTTGGAGGGATACCCCACGAATATTTTTTCTTAGCAAATAAGAGAGCTTGTTACATAGAAAGACGAACATCAGAGGATTCCATCAGTATAATAAATAATCACGAGATTGATAATGGTCGATACAAAACACCGTGACCGCTTGGGGTAATTTTTGCAGTTGTATCTTTCAAAAATGCATCGCGTTTTTGTGCGTGCGTCCACAGAGACGCAAAATGACAATGTTTTATTAATTTCCAGGCGTCATTTCTTTATTTTTTGCGTCTATGACGCAGGACGCAAGCTTAATGTGACCCCTGAAGCCAGCTACTGTTCTGCCATGTACGGCAACTGTGTTACGCACTCAGCCCAGTTGTAATTACTAAATTAGCTGCCTACGAACAGCGTCAGTGTCACGGGAAAAAAGAAAAAATGGATGAGAAAAAATTCCGGGAAGTTCTTGAGGATTGTTGGCAAGAGATGGGAGTAAATTATCAGGCGACCAAACACCAGGCGCAAGCATTATTTAAATTTTAATGTTATTGTTGAGAAGAAAGACACTTTTGTAATTTTACCAACAGGCAGTGGAAAAAGCCGAATATTCCAACTTATACCTGACCTGGTGAAACGGAAAACGCCTATTCCAGCCAAACCTGTAGTAATCTCAGTTTGCCCGCTCGGAAGTCTAATGAAATCTCATCAGCAAGAACTGAGCAAGTTAGGGGTGTCGTATTGTATTCTGGGTGAAGGTGACGCCGGGAACATTTCCCATCGCAATACACAGCACCCTGTTCCATTCTAACATCTTTTACTCCAGTAAGTCACAGATACACAAGCAGGTAAAACACGTTTGAGAAGGTGTCAATTGGATTACTCCCTTGGGTCCTCGACCTCGTGGAGTTATTTTGACTGCTGTGTGGGAAGTGACGTGTTGCTCGCATCTGATTGGACGACGCACAGCTCATTAATAATGCAGTAGGCAACTTTCACGATAAGCGAAGTACAATTCATTGGCCCAGCGGCGCCTGACAACGTTATCGCCAGATCTGCTAATTGCCTCTTGAAATGGTATTGCGACACGGCCGGGCAGACTTTCGCTGGGGGCCAACATAGTGTATCGGCCCAAGAAAGTCTGCTTAGGAGGCAATGTAAAATTTGCCTTTGTTTCAAATGTAAACATTTTAGATGTCACATCTATAGATATAGATATTAAATTCTGATTTTGGAAAATTTGCATGTAACATACTTATTCACAGTTCTTAACGTAAATAATTACATGTTTTGAGAGGCTTTGTGAGTAATTATTCCACTATGAGGAACTTCAAATAAACCTTTCTGGCATTGGTCTACCTGCATACATTAATTACCAGTATAGCTATGCTCATGTGTAAACGGGATTTTTACAGAACAAGCAAGTAGTATGGGACATTTGTGTCTGCATACCTTATTTTACATTCGACCACACTGAAACTGCCCCCCCACCCCACCCCACCCCCCAAAAAAATAATAATAAAAAACAACAGAAAGCGTTCATTCTTAGCATGGAAATCAACAATAGCAGTCCATACATTTCCACTGCCCGCTTTGTGTGCATATTGGCGTTCATTGCGTTAATCCAAGGTATCTGTTGTTGTCTTCAGTCCACAAGGAGACCAAGCATAGAGCAAGCATTATCAGAATATATGGGCACGGCCAGCGATAACTCTGAGGTAAGAACCATTAGTATTCCACTCTAACACGTATGTGTAACTATTGAAAGATATAAACAAGGATTCTGTATCACGAGAAAATGTGGTGATGACTGCCCGCTGTTACATTTTAGCGAAATGCCGCAATTTGTGGCATGAAACGGAGTTCATTATGCATTACGGCTTAGTATTGGCTTAATCCGTGATACTCGCGAAGAAACTGGACAGGCCCATCGCTGATAAAAACGAAATGCTATTGCATACAACTAACTTGTCAGCCAGTTGAGCTTATCTGGCGGCTTTGCCTTTGGTCTAACGTCACCAGAAGTTGAGTGCAAAATGAAACACTTTGGACATTTTTAGATTATACAATCTGAGCTAACCAAAAGACTTAACTTCAACCGACCAGGGAATTATTAGTGGCTCCGTACTTGAAACTCAGAATCCACTTCACTTTGCCACAGACCTAATAAATTTGAAAAAAGAAAGACAAAAGAAGCAAATGATATACCAATTAGTTGAATTGTAAAACTTGAATTGGCTCAGCCATGTCTTCACTATCCGGGATGACCATTTTGGCCTGACTGAATTATATTACTGAAAATGAATAGCGTCTTATAAAAAAAAAAAGGAGTTGCATCCAATTTTATTCACAAACCAGATTAATTTGCTGGAAACTGCAATTCACTTTGCGGTAGATCACATACAGAAGATTGAATATTTCTAAGAATTTTGAACATTGCTTGGTGTTGATATTTTGCACCCGTGCACCGTACCGAACTTTCAGTTAGGAACATAACCGGCTGTCCATCACCCATTCCGTGTAAAGCCTTTTCCCGGTTACAAATAAATCTTTCTTATTGCTTTTATGGTCGCATTAAAGCCAAGAAAGGCTGTTGACCCGGGGAATGCCATCATCACAGATCTTATTTAAACTTTTCGCCAAAATTGTTTTTATTTTTGAAAAAGTGAAAACATAAAAGCAGCGGACGGCGCTACAGCTGGAAACTTTTGAGTCATTTGAGCGCCATGGAAAAGACACATAAGCGCAATTGCTGGTGTTCTTCCATTCCTTTAAATTCTTTCACGGCCAACTGCGGCAAAAATCTAAGTACTTACCATGAACTCTGAATTATCAAGTAAATACTACATTAATACTATTCCCAAGAAAGACTTTTCATTCGATTACAATCATGGGTGTAGTCTTGAAGAATTTAATGGTCCAGGTCAAGAGCTTTCATCGGCGCGTTTTGAGCGCAACGTGTCCAAAGAGCTCCAAGGACAGCTGTTGAGCAAGTTCTAAGTTTGGCACTGACAGAGTTAAAATCGCGCTTAAAGATGACAGGACTCAATCCTGATTATAGGAATTGACAATTAAAATTGTTTCATCAATGCCGACGCATCCACACAATAAGGAAGGCGACATGGAGTGGTACATGGATATTGAATGGTCGACCATATGTTCTCGGTATCGTGATGATGTCCTCTGATTAGATGGTCACTTGCTTGTTGACTGTAGCATTTCATACAATATTTATAAATTATTATTTTCTCCCTGGTTAATAAGTAACAGCTGGCGAAAATGAACAATAAGTGTTTTAATTTGCACTTTAATTTTAAATCAACAGAGAGAGATTCATTCGGAAATAGAGCTTACAGGGATAACACCAGAACTCAGGGAGTTTCTCAGGAGAGACGCGTATGGAAAGCACTTCACACCCAGGCTGTCTCACATTGACACTACAACTGACGTAAGTCTTACTTTCCATGACTGAATGACGTCATGCATGATGTCAGCTTTACTTTTGTTTTAAATGTAAACATTTTAGATGCCACATCTATATATATATATATTCATTTATGGTTTGGAGAATCTGCATGTAACATAGCTATGCGCATTTCTTATTGTAAATAATTACATGTTTTGAGAGGCTTTGTGAATAATTATTCCACTATGAGGAACTTCAAAGAAAGCTTTGATGTATTGGTCTTCCTGCATACATTACCAGTAGGTATGCGCATATGTAATCGGTAATTTTACAGAACAAGCAAGCAGTATGTGAAAATTTTTCTGTGCATACCAAATTTCACATCCGATCACACCAATAATGTTTCTTTGATCAGGTCTTTCTTTGTTGCTCCCCCCTCCCCCCCCCAAAAAAAAACCAAAAACAAAACAAAAACAAAAACAAAACAAACAAAAAAACCAGAAAGCGCTCATGGAGATCACCAATAGCAGTTGATTGCCTGTCTTGTGCGCTTCCTGGCGTTCATAACGTTGATCCAAGGTTTCTGTTGTTTCACTCAGTTTTCCATAAGGAGACCACACATAAGGCAGACATTATCAGAATATACGGATACGGCAAGCAACAACTCTGAGGTAAGAACCATTAGTATTGCAAACTAAGGCTGTATATGTGATCACATATTAAGGTAGATATACCTATGTATAAAAATTGAAAAATATAAACAGGCATTCTGTATCACGAGAAAATGTGGTGATGACTGCCCGCTGTTATATTTTAGCGAAATGCCGCAATTTGTGGCATGAAACGGAGTTCAATGTGCATTATGGCTTAGTATTGGTTTTATCCGTGATACTTCCGAAGAAGAGCCTGGACAAGCCCATCACAGATCAAACCGAAATGCTATTACAATCTGACGGCTTTGGTCCAACGTCGCCAGCAGTTGAGTGAGAGAAATCTATGACCTGGGTGCCCACCCCCAGTCCTCAGGCAAAATGGTGTAGTTGGGTAAAATAAGGTCCCCTGTTGGAACCCTACCCCTATACCTAGACTATGGACACCACCCATGACAAGCCAGGCTTCCCCAACTGGATATATAAACATGTAGGTAATTCAAAAATAGCTCACTAGATAGCCCTCTTTACACACGATTTAAACTATGCTTCTTTTGTTACAACCAGTGGTTTATTATTCATGTTTACAAGGCAACTCACTGCAATCATCTTTTGTATTGGCACTACTTTCGGTGACCAGAACGGTTGACTGATATTTTGCCACATTGAAGTCGTGTTCTCTCTACATTTTACCAAAATATAATTTTTAACCTTTCACAGTATCCAGCGGGATTCGAGCCCCTGCTGATAATTTTTAACAGTTTTTACAATGGTTTTGTGAGCTGACGTCTTACCCACTACACTAGGAGACTAGATCTAGTTTCTGCCAAGCCGTTTTTAGTGCTTTCAAAGTGGTCACTTGTGCATGTAGCGGAAAACTTGCATATGCATCGGTGGGTCAAAATAGTTATGCCGCGACCCTGATAAGAAGGGTAAACAAGGACTACAATATAAAAATCATTGAAAAGCTGACACGGTTTAAGAAGGAGATACAACTATAGTCTTGGGTTCTTGTATTCGATTCATGAATAATTCATTCGCGCACTTCGTGCGCTCGTGGTTTATTCTGAATCAAATACTAGAACCCACTACTATTTGTTGTATCTCCTGCTCAAAAGTTGTTTGTGTATCTCGGTTGATTAAAAGCCTTTTTTTCTTAAATTTATTTCTATAGAGCCTGTTCATTGTATAATCGTCATTCAAGTACAGTCGTTCCAAAACCTCATACTAACTCCCCTAACTCATAATGTTAAGAAACGCAACGTCAGGCTTGCCCCTGTCAAAAATAGTTGACCAATCTGTCCGTTTTAAATATTAACAAAGTTGATTTTGTTTTAGATGTGGGTTTAGTTTCGACCGTTTTTATTCTAATGGGAATTATTTAGAATTCTTTGTTATGTTATTATAATGTGAGTGGTCTCGTGTAAATATTTGCTCGAGTTGGCGGCATCAGGACTTGCACCTGTTGACCAATGAAACATTTCAAGTATTTGGCATTTTTCTGAATTTCTTTGGATGCGAGAAATTATGTCAAAACACGAGACCACTCACATTGTTAAAGAAGCCAGAGGAACCATGCATGTTTTCTAGATGCTTGGCAATATTGATTTAGACTGAAAACTGTACCGTAACATGTACGTTTCTTCGACGTGTCACGATATGTCACCAAGAATACCAAACTGCCGTCTTTTTTGTGTTACAGACATTTCACTGGGAGACTCCCTCAACTGCGGGAGCCTACGGTCGCCCGTATCGACATTATCCTGGGCGATCTTCTCCCTGGTTTTCGTACAGATAAAGATGAGAAAGTGTCGCAGCACCTCACCTTCTCTGACTTATGGCTGCAAACAACGCGACACCGTAATATGAGGGGATGATTTAAGCTTCTGAGGACTTTCGAAAATGTGAAACAAACAGAGCGTTCCCTGACACATACTTGCCATCTGTTCCATCACAGTTTTTTTACACGATCAGGAATCACCCGTTTATATTTGAACGCGGAAGATACCATTTACTACGCAAAATTATTATTATTATTGTGTCAAACTGGGCTGTTTATTTGGACTTTACCCGCAAATCGGACAGATCACACTATCCGGGAGTATTAAACACATCAAAAGAGTAGAGTGACAGCATTAAAAACATGAGTCAATATTTCAGTTATTTAAAGATTTTGCCGAGGCAAAACAAAAAAAATTAAACACTGAAGAAACACAACCAACGAGGCCACAGAGTCAACTACCCGATGTGTGTTTTCCGTACAAAATTTATCAAAATGGCAATAAGACATAAGTAAAATGCAGTATGTATACTAGCTTGGTATGGGACCTGTGTTATATAACTTGCTTTATATATACCTCTGCAAACAGAGAATATGGAAGATAATGCACACTATACATCCATGTAATATCAAAATAAAACGAGAAGACTGTGACCATCGCGTAATCAGCTGGCCTTGAATACAGAGACTGAAATAGCTGTGAGATCTTCACGCGAGCGTGCTATGTCAGGTGTATTGGCACACACCTGACATGTATATTGGCATACCTTACAAAGATACCAAAATACCATCTCTACTGTGTGCAGACGATATCGCATTACTAAGTGATAGCTCGGATATTTTATCAAACATGTTAAATGTAACAAATGTTTGTTTCTGGGTGGCGGGTGGAATTTAACATAGAAAAATCTAAAGCCATTGCCATTGGAATACGGTATAATAACTCTAAAAAATTAAATGCGTTTCCCATTTCAGCTAGGCGACTGGTGCCAAAGGTTGCAGGTTCGAGTCCCGCTCGTTCCGAACATGAAATATATATTTAAGGCATTTCCTTAATGGTGGTGGATTTAAGTCCCCGATTCTGGAAATAAATGCCGACTCAGTACTTCTATTGTATAACCGTGTTGATATGGCACTCGCACATAACTACCTCCATTGAACCATTCTTTTTAAGAATGGGGATTTGGTCGAGTGGATATGTGCGTTTCCCATTTCAGCTAGGCGACTGGTGCCAAAGGTTGCAGGTTCGAGTCCCGCTCGTTCCGAACATGAAATATATATCTAAGGCATTTCCTTAATGGTGGTGGATTTAAGTCCCCGATTCTGGAAATAAATGCCGACTCAGTACTTCTATTGTATAACCGTGTTGATATGGCACTCGCACATAACTACCTCCATTGAACCATTCTTTTTAAGAATGGGGATTTGGTCGAGTGGATATGTGCGTTTCCCATTTCAGCTAGGCGACTGGTGCCAAAGGTTGCAGGTTCGAGTCCCGCTCGTTCCGAACATAAAATAAGTCTGTAGGAACTACACATATATCGGAATGCAGAGAGTACAAGTACCTGCCAATCATTTTCTCCCAGTCACTTTCGCATTCATAACATGTTCAATCGTATCTGAAGCCCAATGCAGCTCCTTTACGGGGATACACGCGCAGCATCCTTTCTGTCCAAGAAAACATTAATCGTGTATCATTTGGTGATAGCATTGGCAAAAGTATAATCATCCCCTCTATGTTCAGGTTGTTCAGTTTTGCTTAATAACAGTAATGAAAGTAGAAATACCATCAAGGCAATACAATATTCCATGTCAAAGGCGATATTGCAAATGAAATCTTCATCTGCAATGTCGGCTGTTATAGCTGATGGAATGGTGACCCCTTGGACTAATTCTTGACAGGATGCGTAAGAAGTATTACCATCAAATGATGTATGGCGTGCCTGAGTCGCGCCTGTCCTCTTTTCAGGATATTTACGATAAAGTTTCTTTACAGTGGTTCACATCACTAAAACGTTCAACTTTGAACAAAAAATACTTGCTTTTAATTGGTGGTTTTAATGGTGTTAGACTTAAACACATGGCCAGAGTCCGGTGTTTAGGTTTAAATAAAGACCTTTGCAGGTGTGGTATAAACAACGGAAATGTGAATTTTGTACTCAGGGTGATGAAAATCCCCCCATTTCATGTTTAATTGCCCTAAACTCACCTCCAGAAGGATCAAACATTTTGCAACTTTAG
The DNA here is from genome assembly GCA_964020975.1 of Hermodice carunculata. Lineage (NCBI taxonomy): Eukaryota > Metazoa > Annelida > Polychaeta > Eunicida > Amphinomidae > Hermodice > Hermodice carunculata. Next base: position 11,503,710 of record OZ026618.1, read on the forward strand.
AAAACAGACTAACAGAAATTAAAATAAAATTGCGTGGTGGAAATTAATGGCCTCGTCAATACTAAGTAAACTAGGTTATTTTGGGGCTGACCTGGCGTATTTGTATGGAAGTGGGATTGGGGCCCTCTTTGATTTTATTTGTAAGCAATTTTTAATGGAGGCATAGCAATGCATGCGGGAGCAACTTGACTCGCCGATACTGACCTAGTTTCCATGTACATATACTGTGCTGCCACTGTGTTGTGCACACATTGGGTTTTACTATGTGTATACTTTGTACCTGCGTTTTGTATTTGACGCATCACGGGTCATGCCCTGCCCGCGGTGCCCCAGTTGTAAAGGACTACTTCGGCCAATAAATTATTAGATTTTATTATTCTTTGAGTTCATGATCAAGATCAGATTTCTGTAGGACCATGGTCACCGTTTGCAATACGAAAGTCTTCACTCTCTTACTCATTCACTGTGTTGGAATTGTGATTTTTACCACATATAAAAACCCGCCGGTACTCTCGGACCTGTATCCACTATCGGGGCAACCTTCTCCACTCACCTTCGTCTTTGACGCAGTGGGGCGCTTGTCACTCAGCCTATTGCTGACTTTGAATTCATTGCCTCAGGGCGACTTCACTATCTGATATAAAAAGCCGTATTCTGGGGCCTACAAATGGTAACTGTTTGTTGTTGTATTTATAGAATCAGGAAATGCTCACTCTGGAAAAGTCACATGGTATATTGTACATTACATTCATTCGACAAATAAACATGGCTTTGACACCAATCACATATATATTTTGGATGATACCTCTTCAAAAGATACAATCGACTTGGCTGCCATTATGAAAATTTTCAATCCTGCACCCAATGCCAATAGTTTGTAAATGAGCATTGGGACGATCTTAGCGTGTGGGGGTGGAAACAGGGTTGTAATATATGAAACAAAATTAATATATTTTGCAAATATTTCAGAGCATCAATAGTGATATGATAAATGCTGTGGCTAAGATTCATTTTGATATTCAAATCAAATGTATAATTGGGAGACTGTCCCACAATCATTGCATTAATTGCGCGATGTTCAAAATGATACATTACAGCTCGTGAAAAATGTAATAGAATTTATCCAAAAGCGGTGTCTCTCATGTGAAGAAGTTGAGCAAATGCTCCAGGGAATCTAAAATTTACTGCTTCAGAGATTTCCAGTTGGACAAAGCAGTGGTCCCTCGTGTCAGGTCATTTAACATTGCAAAAGACCCCGTGCCACGAAAAACTGGTCGTTTTGATCAGGATCGGGCAGGGGTCGGTAATTGCAGGAACTGCTGCTTCATTATCATACCATGCAGAACCTGCTAAGGTATATCAAAGAGAGTGAATGTAAGAACATTTAAAAAAAAAAAAGGTGAAATCATTCTTAATGCATGATTGCCATGAGATGGGAGTAATGGAGAGAAAACGCTTTATACATTTATGATTTCAGTATCTTAGTGTTATAAAAATTATGCCTTTGG